>BJCM01134429.1:0-22841 GCA_018326385.1 Flaveria bidentis
CCATATGTTATACTCACTCCTAACAAGCATCGGAGGCTTTGTTGAGGAACCAGTATTGTGAGGATCATTAGTTGGTGTAGCCATTTTCACAGATTCAAACAAGTTCAATGTAATTTTAACAGATCTAGCTCAACAACTCAACAACTCTGTTTTAAACAAGTAGAACCCTAAATTAATTCACCGGAAGCAACAGAAAATCAAACTCTATAACCAATTCTTGCAAATTTGCTAATTCGATCAAACCTAGATATCAAAAGAGCAGTTTCAATGATCAAATGTTAAATCGATCAATGATTAACCAGCTCTGATACCATTTGTAAGGATCTAAGATCTAGTTTGATCAAATAGGTTATGTTTTGCAGCGGAATAGTACTAGAATTAGATGAAATTTAAGCAAGAATAAGATGAATATTAAATCAAGCAGTGACGTTTATAGAGAGAGAAAGTTTTCTACAAAAGATAATGTTTTCATTCATTTATAAGCTTCGACATGTACAAATTAGGTCAACATTCCTTTTATAGAGGAATGTGATGTCAGCAGATGTCACCTGATAGTGACATCTAACAGATTATACAAACAACTGAAAATAACTGAAACTACTGAAGATGTCCATAACAACTGAGGACATCTTACAATAAAAGCTTAAGAACCAGCTAATTCTATAACTACTGAAACTACAACATCTGAAAGGTAAGATCTTCAGATGTTTTACATTATACTAAACTGCTAATTACAATCTACTGAAAAAGTAACGACAACTACTGAAGGTAAACCATCACAACTACTGAAGAGAACTTTTTCAGCTGTTGTGACAAGTTCTGAAAACTTGATCTTCAGACTTTGTCTTCAGACTTTGTCTTCAGCTTTTGTCTTCAAACTTTATCTTCAGACTTTGTCTTCAGACTTTTGTCTTCAGACGATCTTCAAACTTTTGTCTTCAGACTTTTTCTTCAGATGATGTAGACTTCTTCAGTTGTTATGATGTCTGTGGGACTTAAAGGTTTTTCTGTTCTGGCTTATTGGTTCTTTTGGTCCAACAGTAATTCTGTCTTGTATCCTTTGAGACAGCCTGTCAGCTTGTCTAGATTGGCTTGGGTTGACAAATGGCATGCTGATAAGGTTAAGACCTTCATAGTAGTTCAAGGTATGAAAGTTAAAGACTTCTTGTTGCCCTTGAACTCTTTGAAGAATGAGGGCTCTTTTAATGGGATCATACACCCACCCTATGATGTAGTTGGAAGTTTATTGGGGAGGAGATGACACTGCCCTTGGTATCCCTTCCTAAAAAAGACTCTGAATGAAGGTCTCTATAGAGTCCACATCAATGTGAATCTGAGGAAGTTACTGAGTATGGATAGTTGCAAGTAAGGATGCTAAGTCCTCAATATGCATACTCTGTGAGGAACTCCCATGTTCTGTCTCTATGATGACTTTCTCCACCTTTTTGGTAGCATCATCCACTTGCATAGATGAGCTAGAGGTTAGGTAAACCACATTCACATGTTCTTGTGTTCCTGGTTGAGCTCTTCTTAGAGGTTTCCCAGCTAGTTTTTCCAGGAGATAAGAAATCTCAAGTTGCTGATCATTGACATTGTTTTGCAAGGTAGTCACCTGAGATTCAAGGTGACTAACCTTGGAGACCAAGTAGGTACATGTTTTTGAAAGTTTTTGCACCTTTTGTCTTAGATTCACCTCCTCTTCATTAGAAGAATCATTAGGGGATAAGAGAATTGGACCAAAGTCTTCTTTCTCACCACCAGCATGGAGTTCTTGACAGCTTGATTTCCTCTGCTAAATAACAGCTTCAGTTGAAGTGTCAATGGTCTGAGTTGCCATGGTTGAGGTCTGAATGATGTAATCACTTGCTGATGTGAGAGCCTATTCCATATGGATCTTCTGAACAGGTTTAAAAGGATACACCTCAGTGATGGGTGACTGATGTGGGCTAGACATAGGTGATTCAGGAGTACTCATCTCTCCTTGAGTAGGGGAGGAGTAGAGAGACTCATGGTACCCACTGAAGCCTAAGTTTTCATCAGTATAGAAGTCAAGATTGGGAATGGGTCGATTTAAGTCTAAAGGCTGGGGATGGTAACTGTCCCCTAAAGGTTGTTCATATGACTGTGAAGACTCGGAATGAAGGCTTCAGGCTGTTGGGCTTGTGAGAT
Source organism: Flaveria bidentis (assembly GCA_018326385.1). Lineage (NCBI taxonomy): Eukaryota > Viridiplantae > Streptophyta > Magnoliopsida > Asterales > Asteraceae > Flaveria > Flaveria bidentis. The sequence goes on from BJCM01134429.1 coordinate 2,170, forward strand.
GATCAGTCTGAGCATGAGGAACCTCAGAACTGATAGGTGAAGTGATGGGAGTGGTTTGCTCCTTAAGAGAAGAGGGAGCTCTAGTTTCCACTTCTTCTTGTGTGGATAGTGATTTGGGGCGTGCACAGACTGAATAGCATGTGCAAGGGTTCGTTTGAATTTTCTTTGGTAAGTGAGGCTGATTTGTGGTTGTTTTGGTGGTTGAGATGTAGAAGGTGTGGGTTCAACACTGGCTTGTGTTTCCAGGTTGTCACCTTAAGCAATGAGCTCTAACATTTTTAGGACCAAGGTTGTTCCTACCCCAGAGAAACCAATAGTTGGTTTCTTCAAGATTTTTAAGATGCCAGGATTCATCTATCCCAGTTTAAGAATATTATCTGTTTCCCTCAACTGTGAGCACAGTTCACAGTTGAGAATGTGTTGAACATATCTAGGAAAGATATAATATTCTAAGGAGTCTAAGTTAGCAAGTAGGTTTGTATAGACAATTTGAGAATGCCTGAACTTGACCCCTTAAACCATCCCATGCACTATGAAGGAGAGATCTTTAGAAATATGGTCCCAACCCCCATGATTATTGGATAAGTTGTGGATGACCATATGTAGTAAGTACTTCCACTGAGAGGCGACCTTCCTTTTCATGAAGGTCTTTACAGAGAAATCCCCTTCATAGCCCATCTACTGGAAGGACTTGTTAACAACTTCTTTGGAAAGGACAATTCACCTTCATCATCATCCAGCTGTAGATGAGTATTTATGATGGCTGGAGTGATGAGGATTGTCCTCCCCTACACTGTAGCAGAAAATGCCTTCTCCCCATCTATAACAACCTCTTGATAGGTTTTCCGGAAATCAAGCAAATTATCCTCAAAAAGAACAGGATCGATAGTAAGGGAGGTGGAATAGTTCGACAGAGCCAAGAATTGGCAAACCTGTGAGAAGTGTGGACTATCGATACTTTCACAGTAAGAACTGCGAAGGTACCAAAGAGTCTCAATCACATAAAGCCACAATGAAGTGTTTAATCCTAGATTAAACTACAGTCTTGAGTTTGAAACTCACATGCAAAGAGAAAACAAGAGTCAATCGAGAACCATAAGTACAAAATCTCAGTTTCATAAAATAAGGTCATGGGAGGGTTCATTATAACATAAAACTATGATAATGTGAAAATGAGAAAACAGGTGGAGGTGGAATGTCAAATGATGATGATGAAGATGCAATGTCAACTTATGTAGCATCATTTGTCGATGTAGTCGGAGGGGCTTGAGGAATGACTGGTAATGGAGCTAGAGGATTGGTGTTTGTTTGAACATTGGAGATGGATGCATCATCATCGAAAACGGGAAGATTAAAAGAGTTAAACACCATAATGGAGTCAAATAACCATGTTGGTTCAGAACGGAGATCAGCGGAATTAGATTCCTGCCAATCTACATAAAAGGACTCTTGCAAATTACGAGTTCTCTTGTTATACACGCGATAAGCTTTCTGAGAAGAAGAATAGCCGACGAAGTAACATTAATCAGAGACAACAATGAATTCTGTCTTTTGTGCTTGGGTATTCAGTAATGTGCATGAGCAACCAAATGGTCCAAAAATCAATCAAAGGCTTTCTCTTATGAAAAAGTTCATAAGGAGTCTTCATATTGTCTTTGACGATCAACACCCTGTTAAGAACATATGAAGCACAATTCACCGCCTCTGCCCAAAAGATAATGGGTAAGGAGGATTCAATCAACATCATATGAGCTGCTTCAATGAGGGTGCAATTCTTTCTTTCTACAACACCATTCGGTTGAGGAGTTTCGCAACACTAAACTGTCTCAGAATTCCCTTACCAACACAGAAAGAATAAAAAATCTGATTTCTAAATTCGGTACCATTGTCACTTCTAATCGTCATAACCTTCCTCTTGCTTATCATCTCAATTGAAATAATTTATTTCTGCAACTCCTCAGCAGCCTCTCCTTTGTGAGAAAGAAATCTTACGCATGAATATTTGAAAAAATCATCTATAACCACAGCACAAAAAGATTTTTTAGCAACTGATTTAACACTGATTGGGCCAAACAAATCAGTATGTAACAACTCGAGGGTATTAGATATGCTATTTTCAATTTTTGGTTTATGTGGTTTCTTATGTTGTTTGCTTTTGGCACATGCCGTACTTTTTTCAATCACAGAAAAGTCCTTTAAAGGTATTAGATATGCTATTTTCAATCTTCACTGATCCTAGTAATCCCCTAACAAGATTGTTTTTAACTAATTTGTTTATATTTGTTAGATTAATGTGGCCCAATCTACCATGTCATAGGAAAGGCTCAGAAGAGGATGCTTTGGAAAAAACACAAATGACGGTAGACGTTGACTCCCTTGAACCCATGTCACGAAGATGTGTGTCATTCTTTCTTGGAGCACGCATTAACACCATCTCTTCTGGAATATCAACCTCAAATTTTAGAAAGAGACATTCATTTGACTTGAACAAGACCGAAATATCTTTATCACAAATCTAAGAGACACTCAACATATTAAATGCAAGTTCATGTACATAGATGACTTTCTCTAGAGTAAGAGAGTCGTTGGAAACGTCCACTTAGCTAGCCATTTTCCTTCCTTTCTTGTCGCTGGCAAATGAGACATATCCTCCATTGGTTATTCGATAATTGGTCAATAACTCCTTTAGCCCCATCATGTGTCTAGAGCATCTACTATCCTCATGCTATACACTATTTACAACTTTAGTGGATGTCTCCTGCAAAAATTTCAAAGAACAAATTAACCAGGTGAAACACGATCCTAAGTTTGAACAAATTTGGGTTTAGGAGAGATTGCCTTCTTACAAAAGAAATTATTAACCAATTGAGTCAATCTATTCCCAAATTAATTCCTATTAACATTTCTATGATGTAGCTCAGGACAGTGCTTAACTACATGATTATTTTTACCACACCGAAGATAGTGTGATTTTAATCTAGGTCTGTTATGCAAGAAGGTAGGGATTTTATCGATGTATATTTCCTCATCACATTCAAACAACCAAGAATCTACATCATTGTAAGTCTCATACTTGTCTCTAGGTATGTTTTTATTTGAAAAAGAATAATAATTTACAAAAGAAAATGATTTTTCATCAGAAATACATGTGGTACTTGTACCACTTGTACTTGCCTTAGATGATGGTGTTACCCTTTCATTTGACAAAGAAATATTAGTTGGGGTAAATATGGGATAGGGTGAAAAAAGAATTTTCAAAATAATTATTTTTAATTTTCTCGTTACTCTTCACAGTGGAATCATTCACAATATTAACGCAATCAGAAGAGGTATCGTCATTACAATCCATAATATTTAAAGAGGAAATAGAAACATCACTAGAATAAGATGAGACAGTGTTTGTTATAGATTGACTTTAAACAAAGTCAAAATTTAGAATAGATTTATGATCTAAGATAGAATGTTGAGATTCAGGTGTACTAAGACTAATGCATCCAAGCCCGCTAGTCAGTCCATAATGATAGTCCTCACGAATGTGCTTAGTGTTCACACCTTCTAAACCTGCAGATATACTGTTAGTATCTATTGTGATCAAATCATTAGAAGGATGAGAAACAGGCATAGGTGAATAACAGTAAGTACTAGGGGAAGGATAGACCTTAGCATTTTCATATCCCAAACCTTTTTTAATCCTAACCCCCTTTGAGATTTGCATAATTCATTATGTTTCATCCCTGATATTGTCCATTTATCAAGCTTTTACTAAAGTTTGCTTGTTTCAAATTCAGCAAGTGCAACCCTTTCAGTCAAAGTGTTAATTTCAATATTTCTTTCCAAAATTCTTTTTAAATAATCATTTTCTTTCAAAGCTTCATTTAATTTAAAAAATATTTAGACTTGTTTATTTTAAGTTCTTCAATAATTCGTTTTAAATCTTTTTCATTGTCAATTAACAAACAATTAGCTTTGTATACCCCAAATAACCTAATTTTACATATTGAAAAACAGATGTCCTGAATTACCTCATAAGGAAGTCTCATCACCACCTAATCTGCTGCTAAAGCTTCTCACATAGGCACACCGGAGTACTCAACTTGTTTTCCTTTACAGTGGTAGCAATATCGTCTTTTCCATTACTTTGCTCAGTGGGTTGACTTCCTTCCTTGTATATCTTCTCATCCTTACTTTCTATCACCATTTCATCCTCTTTCACCTTCAAAGATACGTCAACTTCATCTATAAGTTTTTTGATCAGATCAAAATCATCCTCATAGTTCACTTTCTTCTTTTCTTCCACAATCTTAGCCAAAAACGCTTGATTAGTTTCTTCTCTTGTCTCTTCAATTTCTGCATTCCAATAAAAATTAGAGATCAAACCTGTCTCTTTCTTGTGATTTATTTCTTCTTTGTTCCCGCTTGAATCAAGTCGTGGAACTCCTGAATTACTAGGATTAGTGAAGATTGTCAATGGACATTCACCTTTGAAGTGTCCCAACTATTTGCAAATGAAACACCTTAGTTTAGACTTATCGAATCCCAATCTGGAGTTCGAACTTTGACCTCTGAAATTCTTCCTTCCAGTGCGCTCAATAAATATTCGGGCTCTGAGTGTCAGCATGTAACACCTGGTTATTTAGAGACAAAGAAAGAAGAATAAAGTGAAGAAAAAGAAAGAAAAGCTAGTTAACCCAAGTTGAAGGGATAAATGTGTAAAAAGGACAAAATGTTTGAAAAGTGAGTGTAAAAGGTGGCATGGCTGCCCATGTTGTCTACACACCCACATCATGCGGATTTTTAAGAGAGAGAAAGAAAGAGAAAGCTGAAACTCTTGGATATTTTGAAGAACTTGTGCAGAGTTCGAATTTAAGGTAAGAGTTCATGTTTTTGAGTGTTCTTAACTGGTTTTTTCCTCGGGTGTGTGCTTATGTATGTTTGTGTGTGTTCGAGTGTGTGTTTTGGTGGGTTTATAGGCGGTTGAACTATGTTGCAAATGGGTTTTTGAATAAGTCATAACAAGAGGCTACAAGGTGAGTTCTAGAACCCCTCTTTTACATGTTTTAACTGATTTTGGGGCTAGACATGCATGTATGAACGTTTTTATAAAAGTTGGGTTTATACTCGTATGTATGTATGTGTGTATGTTGTGGGTAGGGTTCGATTTTGTGCTATGTATGTGCTTGATTATGTTATGAATATGTTTCTAAGGTTTAAAATGCATGATTTAAGCTTAGAATAAGTTTGAGAATGATTGGGGACTGAATTATGATGTTTAAGTGTGAAATAGGTTGCTCATGCGCCCAAATAGGGTTCATTCGCCTAGTATGGAAATCTGCCTAAGTGTCCTCATACACCCGAAATCTCATGCGCCCAAATAGTAGTCATGCGCATAGGAATAGGCAAAATTTGACTAAGTGTTCATACTCCCAAGAAAGCTTATACGCCTAGGCACTCATGCTCCTACATAGTGCCCATGCGCCTAGAATTGCCCTAAAATAGACCAAGTGTAGCCCATGCGCCCCAATAGTGCTGACGCGCTTGAGAGTTTCTCATGCGCCTGAAGGGTCATGCGCCTGCATAGTGCTCATGCGCCTGCATAGTGTTCATGCGCCTAAAGACTTAGAATATTTTCTGAATTTTTGGGGTAAAGTGTAAAGTAGACTTTGACTTGGGAGGTTCCCGAGGTCATAGTAATTTGACATTTTGAAGTCAAAGATGATGGGATGGGCATGAATGATATATGATGATGATGATGATGATGATGATGTACATTATGTATGCATGTTGTTATGTGTGCAGATTTGCGTGAACTTGTTGATGTTATTTTCCCATGGTTTTACGTTGAATGTTAATAAAAGAAATGATTAAGTATGATGTAACCTAAAGTGGAAGATAATGAAACGAGGAACAAAATAATGAATGCATGCATTAATGAATGAATGAAAGTATGAAAGGCTTGCAAGCAAATGAAAGGAGGTTCACAACTCATTGAGAGTTGTTAGCTCAACTGTGTGTCTGCAACGTGTGATTTTGGCTAACTCATAAAGGTTCATACACACAGTGAGAGTTCAGTCTCGATGACTACTCCAATATGTGTGCTTTCCTAATTACTTTGTTATACAACATGCGATTTTGGCTAACCTGTAAGAGTTCACACACACAGGGGGAGTCAGTCCTGGTGACTACTCCATACGTGTGATATGGGCTCCTTGTAGCTTAACCCTAGATGATATAGCTATGTGCTCAAGAGGGGGGTTAAGTACGGGAACTAGATGAAAGTGAAAAGATAAAAAATGTACGAAAAGTGCAATAAGTACGAAATTTTCGAAACGTTGGAAATGTACGAAACGAACGATGATGAAGATAATAACTATTACCTTGATGTACGCATGATGTGTGATCACGTGCGATAATAAAGAAAATGTTTTAACGAATGAAAGGTAATATAAGTTTTTTTTTGTAAAACTAGAATTCACTCAGCAACGTTGACTTTTTATGCATTTTCCAATTGACAGGTAAGGTTCCTGAGGATGGCACGGGGCGGCTACTTGGCTTATTTTGGATGGTATCCGTTGTTATAATGCTTTTGTGATGTAATGCAACAATTATTTTGTAATTTGATAATGATGTATTATTTTGCAAAAGCTTTTATAATGAAATGGAATGTTTGTTTTAATGTTTCCGCTATAATGTTTTCTGTAAGTTAATGTAATTATATGTTTTATGTGCGATAATTGGCCAGCTGTAAGCGCCCTAGGAACGGGTTACACAGCATAACCATTTGCCACTGAATCTCGGTCTCTTCAAGATCATTAGGATCCACTTGATACATATCCTTCATTGTCATTCCTTTACCTTTCAACTATCCCACCACCAAGGCTTCATAACTCTGAACAAACATTCCAAAGAGAGCCATTGTTTCGGATGGAACTAAAGTTTCAGCATAGGCTTTAAAGATGGCTTGATCTCTCCCAGGATTACCACTACCTCCAGAATAATCACCAGTATTCACTCCACCTTGTCGAGATGAATGCATTGGAGAGCTTGCATCGAAAGACAATAATGCATCATTCTGAGTGAAACCAGATGTAGGCATCATGCTTTGATTGAATTCTTTTATCCTCATGTCTAAATCGAAGGACTTAAGCTTATTGATGATGTTCATAAGCTTGTAGTCAGTGAAACCTCTTTCCTGCTTTAACATTCTCACCTGTAGACTCCACTGAGGTGGGAGAGAGTCTAACAACCTGTTAACTTGCTCACTATTAGACAATTTATTATCATATTTCTTTAGTGTCCTCAAAACTATTAGAAAATGATTTGTAAGATTTGTGAGACTCTCATTCTTGTATGCACAAAAGAGTTGAACTCAATCTCAGCTTGAATACCTTTGTCTTTTACCACCTCATCGTTACCATCATAGAACTCAGCAAATCGATTGTAGATGTTTGGTGCAAGACATAGGGTTAAAGCTCCAAAAGCTTTCTAGTCTCTATCAATCAGCTTTAGATCTTTCTCGTTGATTGTGGTTTGGTCCTTGTTTTGAGATATGACATCACCAGTAGTGGCAGTTGGTATATGTGGACCAGAGATGATAGATTCCCATTGGTTGTGGTCGGTGTAGAAGAAAAAGGCTTTAAGATATCACTTCCAATCTTTAAAGTTGTTTCCATTTATGAGTCTCGGAGGTCGGTTGGGAGCTACACTTTCTAAATCGGCGAGTGTGAGAGAAGTCATCTTTGACATTCTAGTTTCGTAGAATAAATGATAATTTTGTAGAAAATAACTACTTTCGCTGAGCTAGTTTCACAGAGAAAAGATAGTTTCGCTGAGAAGATTAGTTTCACTGAGCTGACAGTATTTTCACTGGAAATTTCGGCAGCAGTTTCACTAGCCAGATGCTTGAGACGGCTTATTTTCACCGACTATTTCACACGAAACAAGCTTGAACTTTCGTTCAATTATACTTTCGACGACAATTTCGCTTGGAATATTCACACGAGCATTGTTGAACTTTCGTTCAAGATCACTACTTTCGTTGAGATGCTGAAAAACAAATACAAAGTGTAAAACACTTGTAGTTTCACTGGATGATGATGTAGTTTCACTGGATGAAGATGTTGATTCGCTAGATGAATCTGAAAAGCTTTTTTTACATGAAATCAATCTGAAATCACCTAAATCTCAATGGATTTGAGATCTGATGATTAATAAAGCTTTCCCAACCAAAATCAAGAAAAATTCAATCAAATTCCATATCAAGTACACTCAAATTTGATCCGGAATTGATGAAATATTGATATTGAACAAAAACAACCAAAATCCTCAAATAATCAAGAGCACTAAAGCTCTAATACCATTTTGTTGGTCAATTTGATTAAATTTCAATACAATTGATATGTTCATTCGTTCAATATCATAAACAATAGACAAACACCAAAGATGAAGATGAATAATAATAACCATAATGTATTCAAATATAATCAATATGGATCCCATACAGCCAAAAGGAACAAAGGTCAATATATTTCAATAAAGTAACAGCTTACAATAGTCTTTTGCAACAAAAATATTCGATTAGGGTTTTGCAAGGATGTTCAAAAATGAGCAAGATCAAAACTTTATATAGAAGACATAATTTCGCTGACAGTTTCAATATCAATGAAATTATGCTGCCGAAAATGTAGTTTCGCCGGCAGAGACTAACAGTTTTGCCGGGTGAACTAATCAGCTGACAATGAGCGCGACTGCAGTTTCGTTCATAGTTTTGCTAGGCAGCAAAACTACGCAAAATAAGAAACATTCAAAAGTAAACTAACATTAGACCAATTACAATGAAATATAAACAAAATCTAAACTAAGGTGAGTCCAACCTATACAAGATCTTCACTTTCTAGAATCTGAAATGGTCCAGCGTATCTCTGATTAAGCTTGCCTCTTTCGCTTAATGAAATCACACATTTCCACGGTGAGACTTTCAGCAAAACTTTGTAGCCGACCCGAAACTCATAAGGTTTCCGTCGCTTGCCTCTATATGATCTTCTCGGTTGTCTCGTGTACCAACTCAGGGCCAGTCAGCTGACTATCACCAACTTCCGCCCAATAAACTAGTGATCTACACTTTCTCCCATAAAACGGTTCAAATGATGCTGCTTAATACTAGTGTGGTAACTATTATTGTATGAAAACTCCACCAATGGTAGATGAGCTTCCTAATTATTCCCGAAATCAATCACACAAGCACGCAACATGTCCTCCAATGTTTGAATAGTACACTCGCTTTGCCCTTTGGTTTGCGGATGATAGGCAGTGCTCATATCTAGACGCATACCGAAAGATTTCTGTAACGACTGCAAGAAATGGGATGTAAAACGAGTATCACGATCAGAAATAATCGAGATTGGTACACCATGTCTCGAAAATACATCCTACAGATAAATTCAAGTAAACTTATCCCTTTTATCAGTTTCCTGGATTACTAAGAAGTGTGTTGACTTAGTTAATCAGTCCATTATTAACCATATTGTGTCACAACCACTAGGAGTCCTGGGTAACTTAGTAAAAAATCCATAAAAAATTGTTCCTACTTCCACAAAGGAATCTCAGGTTGTTGTAGTATCCCAGATGGCTTCTAATATTCGACTTTACCCTTAGAACATTTTAAACACTTTCCCACATATGTAGCTATGTTTGCCTTCATATTATGCCACCTATATTGTGCCTTCAGATCATGAAACATTTTGTTAGAACCAGGGTGTATAGAATACTTAGACTTATGTGCTTCACTCATAACCAAGTCTCTCAGATTTCTATAAAATGGAACCCAAATTCTATCCATGAAGTAATGAATTTCATCGGATTTCACTTCCAATTGTTTTTCCATCAAATGTAAGGATTCAGATTCAATGTTTTCCACTTTCAAGACTTCCGTCTAAACTTCCTTGACTTGTTCCGGCAACTAAGTGCTAATTGTAAGCTGCAAAGCTTGCACTCGTCAGGCTTTGCTCGTTTCTACTCAACACATCGACGACTACATTTTCCTTTCTAGGGTGATATTTGATAGCACAAACATAATTATTCAAAAATTCAACCTAGTATCACTACCTCATATTTAGTTGTTTTTTGCTTAAAGATTTGCTTAAGACTCTTATGATTAGTGTAAATAGTGCATTTGGTACCTACAGGACTGTTTAGAGGGGTTGGTCACTTACAACACAAACACAGAATAAGGAGAGTTGTTAGAACACTTAACAAATCAAATATGGAACTCGTACAACACTAGAATGATACTTAGAATACAAGAAAAATATGAGAGAGAACTTAGAACAATACAAGAAAAGTATATGGTTTTCAAGAATGTTGTACATTGCTCTCAAGTTCTTTTACAAATGTAAAAAGCATAAGTAAAGATACAAGGACTTGAGATACTTTATACTACATCCTACAGCCAACCATACTTAGAAGGCCAACCATATACTTTTGAACTAGACAACAATATCAAATGTAGACTCAAAAGGCATATTGCCTTTTGACTAGTGGCTACATGTCATAGATCATATCCTAATATATAACAAAAAGGATAGAAGAACATAAATTAGAAAGCACAGACTCAAGACCTTAATGTATAGTTAACCAAAAGCATGGACCTTTTCACCAACTTATGTAAGTTGGTGACAAATCACCCTTATGTGCTCACCCATGGTGGATGGAGACATAGGGCCTAGTCTCTTTAAGAAGCTCATCATCCTCTACCTATCAGTAGACTTCTTTTGACTCTTCTGGATGATGGCTCTTGCTTTGGCTGCTTCTTCCCTCATTTTTCTCTTTGTAGCTTTTTGCTATTTGAGTTTTTGAAGTTCAAGTTGTTTGAGGTACTAAAACTCAAAATACTCAAAGCACAAGGGAAGAAGTGCATTTTCCTGGTAGAGACCTGTGTCACTCAGGTAGTTGATTATATTTTGTCTGTCAGTTTATTTATTTATCTAAGGTTCTTGTAGTGCCATAGTCTCTTCCACAAGGCTTTCTTGAACTGGTGAGAGAGTAGGAACATGTTTGTAGTATCTTTTCAGTCTCTTTTCTTCTTTGATTTGAAGGTGCAACCTTGCATCCTTTGCTTCCTTTCTCTCTCTTGACAATTCCCTGTCTGCCAGTTCAATTAAATCATCTAAAAGGAGAGAGATGATCTGATCAAGATCATAGTTAATGGTCTGTAAGTAAGAAATCCTGAGTGCCCTTAACTTATTATTTTGAGTATCAGATCTTGGGGTAGCCCTGATTGCAGCTTCCATGAAGCCTGAAGACCTAGTGGAACTATCTCCCTTTAGCTTCCTCTTCCTCTCTCTCTCTCCTTATCCTGAATATCCTCTAGAGTTATTTTCCTTTTCCCTTTGTCATCGACAGACCTCTATGACTCAAGGTAGAGAGCTTTGGCTTTCATTGCTTGGAGTAGCATCCATGCTCCAGCCAGAGAGATTGTAATACACCTTCAACAGTAGGTGTTTCACTGAGCAAATAAATTCCTAAAGTAGTTATAGGTGTGACAAGGCTCTTAGGCTCTACCATTGGGCATTCGGTCAAAGTTTTCCCTTTGAAGCTAATCTCAGTGTCTGCCTCAACATCCAGTTGACCAATGACATTACAAGATTGCCTTTGTCTTCTTCCTTGGCTGAATACTTCAGTAATCCTCTCTTGAATCCTTTAAGCCAACCTACTAGCCTACTTAGATTAGCTTGGATTAACAAGTGGCATGTTTGATCAGGTCAAGAACTTCATAGTAGTTCAAGGTCTAAAAATTGAAAACTTCTTGCTCCCATTAGACTCTTTGAAGTATGAGAGCTCTTCTATCAACATCATATCTCCACCCAATTATGTAGTTTGAAGTTTCTTGGGGTAGGAATGACATAGTCCTTAGAATACCTTCCTCAAAGAGACTCTAAATGAGAGAGTGTAGTGACTCCATATTAATGCAAACTTGAGGATGTTGCTGAGTATGAACAAGTGCAAGTGAGGTTGGTGAGTCCTTGATGTCCAGACTTTGTGAAGAAATCCTAGGTTCTGTGATTGTTGTGACTTTCTCCCCTATTTTGGTATCATCTCTCACTTGCATAGGTGAGGTAAGAGTTACATCAACCATATCCATAAGTTCTTGTCTTCCTGGATGAGCTTTCCTCAAAGGTCTCCTACTAGTTTTTCCTTTAGATAAGATATCTGAAGTTGCTTATCATTGACCTTGTTATGTAAGATAGTCAAATGAGATTCCAAGTGACTCACCTTAGAGACTAGGTAGGTGCATGTTATTGACTTTTATTGCACCTTTAGTCTCAAGTTCCCCTGATCTTCATCAGAAGAATCATTAGGGGATAAGAGAATTAGATCAAAGTCCTATCTCTAACCACTAGCATCAGGTTCTTGGCTGTTGGTTTTCCTCTGCTCACTTCAAGATAAATGTCAATAGGCTGAGTTGTCATGGTTAAGGTTTGAATGATGTAATCACTTGCAGAAGTGAGAGCCTCTTCCATATGGACCTCCTGAATAAGTTTAGGGAGATCCACCTTAGTATTGGGTGGATGATATGGGCTAGACAATGGAGAAGTAGGAACACTCATCTCTCTTTGAATAAGGGAAGAGTAGAGAGACTTATGGTATTCACTGAATCCCATATCTTCGTCATTATAGAATTCAAGGTTAGGGATAGGTTGGTTGTGATGTAGTGACTAGGGATGGTAACTTTCCCCTGAGGGTTGTTTACTTGAGTGTTAAGACTCAGAGTGAAGGCTTAAGGATGATGGGCTAATGAGCTCATCAGGGTGAGAGTGAGGAACCTAACACTCATTCTTGATGAGATGAGAGTGGTTTGATCCTCAAGAGAAGTAGGAGCTCCAGTGTCCACTTCCTCTTGTATGGGTGATGATATAGGGGCCTAAACAAGCTGAATAGTTAGTGGAGGGGTTTATTTGGATTTTATTTTGTAGGTGAGGAGTGATTTAGGTTGTTTTGGTGATTAAGAGGTAGATGGTGTTGGTTTAACACTAGCTTTTGTTACTAGGTTGTCACCTAGAGCAAAGAGCTCTAACATTTTGGGGATAAGGGTTGTTTTCCAAACCAGAGAAGCCAATAGTTGGCTTCTTCATGATTTTAAAGATACCCGGCTTCATCTATTCTAGTTTAAGAATATTACATGTTTGCCTTAATTGTGAGCCCAATTCACAGTTTAGAATGTATTGAACATATCTAGGGAACATATAATACTCTAAAGAGTCCAAGTTTGCAAGAAAAATTGTATAGACAAATTAAGAGTACCTGAACTTGTCCCCTTGAACCATTCCATGCACTATGAAGGAGAGATCTTCAGGAATCTGCTCCCACCCACCATGCTTGTTGGACAAGCTGTGGATAACTACATGAAGCAGGTACTTCCACTAGGAGGATACCTTCCTTTTTCCGAAGGTCTTTATAGAGAAATCTTCTTCATAGCCCATCTGCTAAAAGGAGTGGTTAACAGCTTCTTTTGGGAAGAACAATTCACCTTCCTCATCATCCAGCTGAAGAGGAGTGTTGATGATGGCTGGAGTGATGAAGATTGTCTTGCCATGCACTATAGCGGACAGTGTCTTCTCCCCGTCCATGATGACCTCTTGACATGTCTTTTAGAACTCAAGCAAATGATCCTTATAGAGAGTAGGATCAATGGTTAGGGAGGTGAAGTACTTTGATAGAGCTAGAAAATGGCAACCTCTGGGAAACTAGAATCTTTCTAAGAAGTCAACAGAGCAACCTGATTATGTTTCCTGTGAAGTTGCATGGAGAAATCAGGGTCATTTCTGCGATTTAGATTGGCCATTTTAGAAAGCTTAAAGGTGAAAAAAGTGAAGAACAAAAGCAGTTTCTGGGTGAAATTAGGTTTTGGAATAATAGAAAGGATGAAGAGAGTGAAAGAGGGGGGACTATTGGTTATATATATGAAATGGATCTTAGATATAACTTGAAAGAGGATAAACTTCGAAATCAGAATATCGGTCTCACCTTTGAAAAAGTAAGTTGCTTTTGCCCTAAAAGTTAGTTTTCTTGGAAGACTAAAATCTTCCGAAGGTAATTATACTTCTGAAATTTTCGTGAATCTTCCGAAGCCAAAATAGCTTCAGATGATATTCCAAAGAGCTTAGAAAATTTTGATTTGGAAGAGATTAAGACCATGAAGTTTTAATAAAGCTTTCAAGAAAAAAATTGCATTCGGAAGAAAATTGTTCTTGAAAACATACAAGTACTTAGGAGTAAAGTTATGCTTCGGAAGATATTTTGGAAATTTCTTCCGAAGGTAACTTTTCTTAAGTAGTTGTTTGTTTTGAAGGCTTAAATTTCTTCTGAAGGTAAATGCATATCTTCCAAAGAGAAAAAGATCAAAATTTTCAAAAATCTAAGGAATGTCTTCTTAAAAGAATTTTTGCTTAAAAGTAAACAAGGGCTTATGAAGGTGATAAAATAGACAACTTAGGACACACATATAGAAATAATGTGATTAGGTTTTAAGAAAAGCTACTCAAGGTTGATCATCCCAATAACTGATACAACATATTTAAATTTGTGCTCATCAAAAGCTTTGGTGAACAGATCAACATATTATTCATTTTTGTTAACTTTGACTAGTTTGATTAATCTTTTTTCAAAGTTATCTCTAATCAAATGATACTTGATATTGATGTGTTTTGTCCTTGAATGTTGCACAAGATTCTTTGTGATAGAGATAACAGTGTTGTTGTCTATATGGATAGGAGTCTCTTTGAAGTTGAATCCCTAATCCAGCATCTAATTCTGAATCCAAAGCACTTGAGTGCAACAGCTTGTAGCAGCAATGTATTCAACTTCAACAGTTGATGCAAAGACACAAGATTACTTCTTGCATTGCCATGAGACTATCCTTACACCAAGGAACTGACATATCCCTGATATAGACTATGCAGTAATATTGTAGCCATCATATTCACTATCTGTATATGCATACATATTGAAGTAAGAAATTCTTTGGATACCAAAGGCCAAGTGTTGATGCACCATTCAGATATCTTAACTTCTCTTTATAGTAACCAGGTGTGATATCTTGGGATTTGCTTGATATCTTACACAAATACATGTGGCAAACATGATATCAGGCCTGCTAGGAGTGAGGTACATAAGAGACGTAATCATAGCCCTATATAGATGTTCATCCATACATTCCCCCTCAAGTTAGGTCCAAGGGAGTAGTTACTTTCTTTGGGTGTCTTAGCAACCTTGCAGTAAGTCATGTTGAATCTTTTAAGTATGTCCTGTACATACTTTGACTGACTTATGAAGATGCCACTATCAACTTGCTTCAATTGAATTCATTGAAAGAAATTGAGTTCCCCCATGGCACTCATTTCAAATCTATCAATCAACAACTTCTCAACGTCTTTGTAAAGCTTTGGATTTGTTGACACAAAGATAATATCATCTTCATACACTTGAACTAGCATTAGATCATTTCCTATTCCTTTGATGAAGAGAGTTCCATCTATAGTACCCCTTCTATAGCCATGCTGACAAAGATACTGAGATAAAGTCTCATACCACTTTCTTGGTGCTTGGTGCAGCCCATAAAGAACTTTATCAAGTCCGCAGACATAATCAGGATAACCAGGATCTACAAGCCCACGTGGTTGTTTGACATATAACTCTTCATCAATCACCCCATAAAGAAAAGCACACTTGACATCTAGTTGGTAGACCTTGAAATTCTTGGATGCAGCAAAAGCTAAGAATATCCTAACAACTTAAAATCTTGCAATATGAGCAAAGACATCTGTGTAGTCAATTCCTTCTTCTTTTGTGTATTCTTGAACAACTAGTCTAGCCTTTTTTTATGACAAGTCCTTTGTCATCCTTGTTGTTTCTGAACACCCATTTCATTCCCATGGTAGTCTCTCCTTAAGGAAGAAGACATAGGTTCCAAACCTTCTACATTTTGAATTAAAGCAACTCCTCCTACATAGATTCAACACAACTTCCATTCTTTAAAGCCTCATCAAATTTCTTAGGCTTTATCTGGAATAAGAAACAATAGTGAAGACAAACATTTGCATCACGGGTTTGTCTCTTTGTTTTTACCCCCGAATCAACATCTCCAATAATGTTTGTGGTAGGATGAGACTTGTGGATCCTTAGTTGAGGGATCACAAAAGTTTCTCCCTCCGCACCCGCACACTTATCAAGAAAGACTTGGTGTAGTGAGTGTGTCACATCATTGATTTTGTATTCAATTGAGTGGTTGTCAGCATCAAGAAATTCTTGTTCACTGTCACCACCACCATTTTCTCCTTCATTTGAGTTTTATGCCTATATGCTAGAATTTGAAGGCACCCTAGAGGTATCAGCTGGATTAGTCATTGTTGTCATGGTAGGTACTCCATTTACAGGATTAGTTACAACTAGAGCTGAAGTTATGAAGCTTGATGGTCTTCTCAACTCAAATCTTGTATCAGGATTACCTGTAGGTAGTATATCTATAGATCTTGAAACATGCTCACAAGATTTGTTAAAATAGTTGGTAACTATATCAAGATCAAACAACCAATCAAGACCAAAACCTTTCACACTAGGAGTGTGCTCATTAAAAGTCACATTGGCTAACTCCTCAACTACTCTAGTTTTGAGATTATATACTCTAAAAGCCATAGCTTGGGAAGGGTATCTATCAAAATTTCCATTATCTAGTTTCTAATCAAACTTGGCAATTTGATATTAGGTATTCAAGATGGTGTAAGGACATCCAAATCACTGAAGAAAACCAATGAAAGGTTTCTTCTTGTGCCAAAGTTCATAAGGGGTCTTACCATGTGTGTTAACCACTAAAATTCTATTCTACACATAGCAAGTAGTGTTAATTGCTTCTGCCAAGAAGTTAGTGGGCAGTTTCGAGTCAGACTACATAGTTCTTGTAGCTTCATTGAGTGTCTTGTTTCTCCTCTTAGCATCACTGTTTTGCTGAAGAGTACTAGGAGCACTATATTGTATTGTAATACTCTTTTCATCACAAAATATATCAA
Source organism: Flaveria bidentis (assembly GCA_018326385.1). Lineage (NCBI taxonomy): Eukaryota > Viridiplantae > Streptophyta > Magnoliopsida > Asterales > Asteraceae > Flaveria > Flaveria bidentis. Next base: position 19,227 of record BJCM01134429.1, read on the forward strand.
TGATTTGGTTTTTAAATTCAGTTTCTTGATCATATCTTATGGTTTTGACCTTGTGATCACATTGATTCTCAATCTTTAAGATGAAATTCTTTAGAATCTCAGGGGTCTCATCCTTAGTTCTTAGAAAGAAGACCCAACTAGATCAACAAATAGTAATAAGTCCTTCCTAAACTCATTACACAGGTGGGGCCAAAAAGATCCATATGTAACAAATGTAGGGGAGTAGCGATGGAATTTCCTTCCTTTGGTTGTTGCTTCCCTTTCAGGCATGCAACATAATGGTCATCACTTGTAAACTCTTCCTTTGGCATTCAAGTTACCAAATCATTCTTAATTAATTTATTCATGTTTTTAAAGTTTACATCGCACATTCTTTTATGCCAGAGGAAAGACCCATCACTATTTGCTTTAGACAGAAAGCATGAACTACTCCAGATGGAGATTTTTTTGCAAGTCCATCTTGTACATGATCCCTTTCCTAGGGGCTCTGAGTAGGATATGTTCATGAGGAATGACAATCCCGGGCCTGAGAACAATGCACTCATGCTTAGTAAAGAGCATGTTGTGACTTTGATCACAAAATTAAGGTATACTCAACAGATTATATCCAAGCTCCTTGATAAAGTTTACCTTCTCAATTTTGAGCTTACCCTTTATGACCCTACCCCTTCCTGTAATGTAACCTCCAGCATCTCCTCCAAAAGCAACTGGTCCTCCATCAATTCTCTCAAAATTTTGAAGGACTGACCTATTACCTGTCATGTGTCTGGAACAACCACTGTCAATGATCCATATATTTCTATTTGTCTTGAGTTGTTCCTAAATAAAAGAAATTGGTCTTGGGCTCATTAAAAAGAAATTGAAAACAATGCAACAGTAATAGATCCTATTGTCATGTTTTGAGGATCACTTGCTGATCCTGATGAAGAACTTCTAGTCACTTGGTCTTTCTTTGACTTCCACACCACCTTTGGAGTCTTATACTTGACCTCTAACACTTCGGAAGTTTTGATGACTTTGGAAGTTTTGATGATTTTAGAAGTTTTGATAACTGGATCTTCGGAAGATCTTGCTAACACTACAGAAGACTTTAGTGCTTTGGAAGTATTCGTTTCTTCTGAGACCAATTTTTCTTCTAAAGGCAATTTTCCACTTGTCTTCTTCTTCATTTTGGAGCTTCCGAAAGGAAAAGATTTTCCTTCCGAAGCTAGCTCTTTTTCGAAACTCTTAGAAGTCTTTTCTTGGTCATGTGGACAATATCTTTTGGATTGTAAATACAATCTTTAACAAGATGAGAGGTACTATTACACATAACAAAATCCATTTTCTTCTTCTTAAGAGTTTTCTTTTATGAGCAAGGCTGAACTTGATTACTTTCCTTCTCCATCTTCATCTTTGCAGATGCTATGGCAATTCTTTTAAGGTGAGAACTACCTTTAGAGTTGGATGGTTTAGGTTGTCTAGTAGTGGTACACAAATGATTTGCCTTCTTCATGGTGTCAGGATGAGTTGGAGATACATTAGATCTCCTAGTACTAGAATTTAAGTTTTTGTCTTCAGTCTTAACCACCTCTAAGCCTGAAGAGATAAAAAATTGTTTCTGCTTAGAATGAAAGGTGGACTTGATTTCTTGAGCTTTCTTTGTCTTTCTCTTACTCTTCCTGATCAAGTTCTTCCTTCTTGACTTGGTCATCCCAACCTTCTCACTCTCCTCAGAAGGATAGTGACCCTTTTTAGAATGCTCTTATTTACACTTCTTAGAGGCGTCCTTCACTCTCTCTTCTTCATCCTCTTCAGTCATAAGGTCTATGAGGGGAAACTCATCTTCCCAAGTTCCACACCTAGGAGATTTTACAAACAAGATTTTGTGTGGAGGAGCTATCTCATTACATCCCAGTCTCTACTTATTTTGATATCAAACTTTTGCATTCAAGGATAAGGATATGATGTTCTTGAAGGTCTCTTTTTCTAGAACACTTTTTTCTACCATCGCTTTGCTGATCACAAGCTCAGCCTGGCATTCAGTCAACTTGGTTTTGAGATCTTTGATCTGAGTCCTATAGTTGGTATGTTCATGTTTAAGAGTTGAAATGGTATTCCCTAAGTCCTCTATCTTTAGTTTATAATCATTTTCAGCACTTTTAAAGTCAAATTTTAAGACATATAAGGACTCAAGATCAGATCTCCTCTTTAAGTTGTAGGACTTATATCTCTTTACTTTAGCAATACATTCAGGTGTATAGAGATCTTCCAATACCTTTGCTTCATCATAGTCCGGCATAAGTGCTTGGTTTGGAGATGCATCTTCCACCTAAAAGCTCTAGTCAAAGCCTCCTTCTTTAACACTAACTACAGCTTACTACTTTGGCATTTCATTCTGGATGGCTCTCTCAGTGTAGTTTGGCCTAGCTTGTGCTTGGCACCATTTGTCCATGGTACCTTGCACTCTCTTGTAAAGTGACCCATTTGGTTACAGTTGTAACACTTTACTTTGCTTTTGTCCAGTACAAACTTTCCACTAGTTGTATTGCTTGGAAACTTCCTCCATGTCCTCTTGTAGAACTTCTTGGCTCTATGAGTGAGAAGAGCCATCTTCTGAACTATCTCTATGTACTCTAGGTCATCTGGATTAATACTGTCCAGATATTCAATGGTAAAGAGAATGTTGCCTATATTTTCATTTGAAGACATAAAGGCATGTAAAGATCTTGTCTATTGGAATGTGCTTCCTTGAGTTGTTAGGGTAGCATATAAGATGATATTGTGGTTCTATACTATCCCTTTCAAGCACATGGAGGATTGAACTCAGTTGTTTGTTGGAGTTACCATATGAACTTTGCATGTTCATCTACATCTGCTATCTACTAAGAATACCATATAACTATGTCAAACTGAGACTGTTAAGGTTCTCATTTCTCTTGATAACAACACAATAATATGCCCATTGTATAAGAATAGAGGACATGAACTTCCTTACAATATCCCTATTCTTAAGAGTCACTCCAGCATCCATTAGAGTATCTACAATCTCAACATTCCTGAAGTATTGTAGCAGGACCGGTGAAGGGGATTACTTACAACACAACAACACAAAAAGGAGAATAAACTAAAACTTAATCAAACAGTGAACTAGATTAACCATAATATATGATACTAAGAACACAAGTAATTTAGTAAAAGACAGAACAAGAGAACAAGAAAACATTCAACAGCCGGCCATAACAAGAGAACAAGAGAACAAGAACACAAGTATATTGCTTTCTCAAGTTCTAATATAAGTGTTACAAAGCATTAAAGAAAGTTACAATAACCTGAGATACTTATACTACATTCAACAGCCGGCCATAATATGAAAGCTAGCTGGATACAATTGATTAGACATAAAACAAAATCAATTGTAGAGTTAAAAGACAGATTGTCGTTTGACTAGTGACTATGACATGCCATAGCTCACATCCTTATCTATTACAAAAAGGATAAAGTACATGAAGTAGAAAGTTATAGACTCAAGACCTCAATGTACAGTTACCAAAAGCATGGACCTTTTCACCAACTAATGTAAGTTGGTGACTTTACAAAGGTGCAGCAGAAAGGGGTCCAGCTTTATGGAAAAGT
>BJCM01134495.1:0-16057 GCA_018326385.1 Flaveria bidentis
CTACATACCATGATGCAATGTCCAATTCGGATTGTGACAAATGGCTGGAAGCCATGAACGTAGAGATGCAATCCATGTATGACAACCAAGTTTGGGAATTGGTTGACCCTCCACTTAACTCCAAACCGGTTGGATGCAAGTGGGTTTTCAAGAAGAAAATGGATATGCATGGAAACTTGGATACTTATAAAGCAAGACTTGTAGAAAAAGGTTTCACTCAAACTCAAGGGGTTGATTATGATGAAACCTTCTCGCCTATGGTGATGCTAAAGTCAATTAGGATATTAATCGTCATAGCTGCATATTATGACTATGAGATTTGGCAAATGGATGTCAAAACCGCTTTTCTTAATGAACATCTCGAAAAGACTATCCATATGCTTCAACCTGATGGTTTTGTCGATCCACGACATCCTAATAAAGTACGCAAGTTAAAAAGATCAATCTGTGGATTGAAATAAGCATCGAGAAGTTGGAATCAACGTTTTGATGAAGAGATCAAGAAATTTGGTTTCATCAAGAACGGTGACGAGGCTTGTGTATATAAGAAGGCTAGTGGGAGCATAATTGCATTCTTAGTATTGTATGTTGATGACATACTACTTTTTGGAAATGATATTACAACCTTGGAAGGTGTTAAAACCTGGCTTGGAAGTTGTTTTTCCATAAAAGATCTCGGTGAAGCTGCCTATATTTTAGGAATAAAGATCTATAGGGACAGATCGAGGTGATTGATAGGTTTAAACCAAAGTGCATATATTGATAAAATCTTGAAAAGGTTCAACATGGAGAACTCTAAGAAAGGTATGGTACCTATTCAAAGAGAGACAATATTGAGTACATCTCAATGTCCAAGCTCAAAGGATGAGCAAGATCAAATGAAGGACATCCCATATGCGTCTGCTATAGAATCCATCATGTATGCGATGATATGCACTAGACCGGACATGTCATGCGCGTTAAGCATGACAAGCAGATATCAACAGAATCCAGGTAATAGCCATTGGATGGATGTTGAAAGTATATTGAAATACCTTAGGAGGACTAAGGATATGTTTCTAATATACGGATCTGATGAAGAGAAACTCGTTGTAAAGGGTTACACAGATGGGAGTTTCCAAACTGATCGAGATGATTCTCGATCACAATCGGGGTATGTCTTCATTCCGAATGGAGGAGCAGTGTCCTGGAAGAGTTCAAAACATAACGTGGTAGCATTGTCCACTACAGAATTTGAATACATAGCCGCCTCATTAGCAGCTCAGGAAGTTGTATGGATAAAGAAATTTATTGCCGATCTAGGGGTGGTCTCTACCATTCAAGACCCCCTAGAAATCTTTTGTGATAACGAGGGTGCGATTGCTCAGATCAAAGAACGCCGTGCACATCAAAAGACTAGACATATTGAGCGGAGATTCAACTACATAAGGGATAAAGTTGAAAAAGGAAAGATATGTATTCATAAAGTTTACACCAATCAAAACATTACGGATCCACTCACAAAGCTCCTTGAAAGGGCAAAGCATGAAAGTCATACTTGTGCCTTAGGGCTTCAATATTCTAGTGATTGGAATTGATCTGCTTAGTATTTAACAGCTTGGAAAAATATAATATTTAACTCTTTTATATGTTTATGATATTTTGAGTTATGTTCCTTTTAGCATGTATACATTCATGAATGTGTTTATTATTCTAAATATCCATAGTCGGTCATGTTTGTGGGAACAAATATGAACGTAAGACTATTATGAACATGGATTGGTGAATATTCATAAGGCATGAATATAGAGCAATTGGTTGCTACCAAGGTTTATAGATATTTGTGGGATACGAATATTGGACTGACCCGCATCTCAAATTTTTACTACATGGAATCTTCTTGATTGATCATAAGTAAATTTGAGTAAAGATGATATCATTTGGTATCCTCTGACCTAAGATACATATTGGGTTTTGATATTCACCAAAGTATTATACCTTGAACTAGTTCTTCACTGCTCCGAAATAATGGACAATACATAAGGCTATGTTCAGGTGTGAGACGAGGTGATTGTGAGAAACGTAAGCAGACAAGATGGAATTTGTTCCTCTTATTCATTGAGAGCAAGATGTCTAAGGCCTAATTAAGTTAAATCAACAAGGAATGATCATTCTATGTCCTTGGATTTAACATGACATTTGTAACAAAAGGATAAATGATTGATTCACCTAAATTATTTCAAGTTGGATACTTGAAGGGGATGATGTTTTTGAATGGCTTTTAGTCATGCGTATTAAGGGTAGTAAACCGTTGTTAGGCGGTATTTACTGTTTGCATCAATCTTCTATGAATCTTGTGCAAGTGGGAGATTGTTGGATTCTTTATGCCCAAGACACATAGAACATTGATATGGTTAGTATGTTATGATCCAAGTCGGGTCATACCCAATAACAAGCTTAGCAAACACCAATTAATATTTAATTGACGATATTATCATGCAATTAAATAATTACACCAATTTAGAAAATGGGTTTTCTAAATAAATTGTATATGACATGGAACAACTTATAAGGATATTTTGTTCATGAGTATTATTTGTAATGTTATTTAAGTTGGTTAAATAACATCAAATAATAATAGAGTGTATGAGTTATATAATTAAAAGGTTAATTACATAACTTATTAAATAATTAGTTAACAACTAAATGAAAAACAAATTGGGGGGAAACCCTAATTTTAAACCCCATTCGGCCGCCCCCTTTAAGGGGTTGGTTCATTTTTGTTGTCTTGAGAGAAGACTCAATTAACTAGTCCCACACTCCATCTCTTCCTTTCTCTTACATGCAAAAGACCAAAGGGACCAAACTCTCTCCTCTCTTGAAGAAAAGTCACGGCTGAAAAAGGGTTTTCAGCAGCCCTCTTTGGTTGATTTTGGTGTTCAAATCCTAGGAACAAAGGTCTTTGATTGATGCTTGTGGGTATGCAAGCTTGAGGACACCTTCCATGGTGTTTTGGTCGTTCAAGAACCTCATCCCCTTCCTTAATCTCACGGTTTTGGCAGCTCTTGAAAGGTAGTTTCATGAGTTTGTTTTGGTTGTTATTTCATGCTTGATAGCTAGTTCTTTCACATATATTTGATCCTTTGTTCTTGGGTTTGTTGATGATAAATAATATGCCATAAATTTCAGTTTATAAAACATACTATTAAGCTTTGTTTCTGTTGTGTTTCATATTTAAGAGGTTAAACAACTTTGATAATGTGTCCAACAAACCCAACAGTTCCTCATGTGTCCTGGATCTCCACACTTATAACATTGTTTCCCCGGCGTGTATGTACAATCCTTGATCAGGTGGCCGGTTCGTTTGCACCTAAAGCAGGGCATTGGGTTGCACTCCCCTTGATGGTGCAGTCTACACTTGTTGCAAAAAGGGCCACCCTAATCATCACGCCTAGCTACTTCACCTGATCTCCTACTCAAATTATTGTTGCTACCTATATCCCTCTTGACATCAACCCACTTTCTTTTCTTCTCCTCAGTCCTTCCTTGCTATGTCCACCCAGTCCTCACCAGTTCATGCTGGTGAAATCCACCACTACTTGTAGAGTCGTAGGCCTAGAAGAACGGACCATACCCCTAACTCTTGGATGTAACCCCCCAAATAAAAAAGGCTACTCCTTTGGCTTCTAGTATCACCAAATATGGCACCAGTCTAGACAAGGCTAAAAACCGGTTGATGTATTCTATGTAGTTCAGCCCTTTCATTTCTAGGCCTAAGAACTTAGACTCCAAATTTTCCAACTGGTTGATCGGGCAATACTTATTGATCATCAAATCTCTAAACTCGGTCTAGCTCACACGACCATCAGTGTTTCTCCCTCGGGGTTGAATGATGGTTTTCCACCACTCAAGAACTGAACCCTTAAGCGATTAGGAAGAAAATCTCACCATATGCTCCATCTTGCACTCTCTTATATCTAATTCCGCCTTGATTTCATCCAACCAACGGTATGTCTCAATAGCACCCATGATGCCATAGAAGTCCTTGGGTTTGCAAGCCATGAATGTTTTGTATGAGCACCCAGTCCGAATCTCTTCAGTATCATCCTAGTGGCCTTCTCCATTTCCAGGTCCTCCCATCCTAGTAGCATCTTCCCGATCTGCATTGATTTTGGCAGTGATAGTAGGGATAGCGTAGGCGATTTGTTGCACCACCAGGTTCGCAATCCTCTCATCGCTCTCACGGTTGTTATTTTCCGGTAAGGTAGGAGGTCGATTCCCCGTTTGTCTAAGCTTCGTGTGTGGGCCTCTACCAGTTCCTCTTCTTCTTACGCAAGCTCCTATCCTCGACGACATTCTGGTTTCAATACAGACAACTAATTTAGCATCATAATCGTCCCATCACGCCACCTACCCTTAGGGCCACGCCAACAGTTACATGAAAATCATAATATATGAATCAACATGACACAAGTGATAGTTTCGCTAAGCAGCACAAGGAGATTATTATCGGGGCAATAGAACCCCGGCACGTGGAATTACACATTCCATTCCAATTCACCCTACAGAGTTAGTATCATATAGCAATAGTTTCTTAAATAAATTGTATTAGCATCAATCATTGAGATTAAATAAAACATGTTAGAGTGTCACCTCATGACTCGGACAGTCCTTAGAATCTCGTTCAGTGTAGGGTCAGAGGGACCCACATTGCTATCCCGACGACTAGACTGAGAGTACGGGTCACTAGCTAATACACTCGACCCAATACTTATCATGTAGGTGGCATCTAAGTGGGTCAAACCTTAGAGGTGCAAGTATCGAAGTCCTAGCAGGTGGAGGCAGAGGTGGAGGCATCCTAAAAAACTAAAGGTCCTGGTCTAACGCTCTTGTGGAGGGGGGTGATAGCCCAAGCACCCCTGTCCCCAATAGGCGGGACAGGTGAGTGAGTAAGTGCGGCATCATGTAGGGAGTTAGAGTGTGTCCGGCTCCTGGCTGGAGACGTCGAAGAGGAGTCTTCCAAAGGTAATTTGGTTTCTCATGGCTCATAAGTAATTTTGTTTCTCATGGCTCATGATAATAATAATACAGATAATAGTGGTACTTATACTAGTGATGGCAATATATCAATAATTAGTAGTATCAAAAATCAATAGCATCAGTAAATAGTAGTTTCAGAAATTAATAGTTTCATCAAATAATAACAGGTAATTTAGTTCATTTTAGAGAAAACTTTTTAGACCAGTTAAAGAAAATTTCTTAAATCACTAGCTTCAAAAGAAAAGGTCTGATTATCACTTAAGGGTGCTGGAATTTATGTGTCCGGTAAATTCATAGATACGTTGATCAGGTGTAATCATCAATTTACCCAACTTGATCATCCTAACACTTTCCACAAGGACGAACCTAAGGTATTAGGGTTGTAGCCTAGGGTCTACTATGGTATTCCTGACTTCTCTACAACCTTTAGCTCTAATACCAATCTGTCACACCCCAGGCCTAGGTGGGTGGAACGTCATAGGTTGGCAACTAAACAAACATGGCAGTGGAAACTAATCATCAAGAGAGCACAAAAGGGGGAGAACATCACATGGCATTACAAATGACATTAAAAACGAGCTACACAGATTGCCAAGCCCAAATCATTAAATGTAAGCGATAGTACAAATTATTCAAAAGACATCAAGTTTAAATTGTTCCAAATGTTTCAAAACCAACCAAACTAATGTCGTTGGTCACGATGCTAGGTCATAGTCTTCTACACAAGGTAGACACTCTTCAAGGATCACCTGAAACATGCTTAAAAGAAATTTTGTGTCGACTATAAAGTTGGTGAATTAAAATGCTTAAATTCATCAGAATCCCACATTTGATTTAAAAATCATAGTATCATTGTTGTGGGGATCACATCAACCCTGCCTCAGCCTCGGCTAGCCTCTTCAAAATTTGTGTTACCAGTTCAATCCCATTGGAAGAACTGAGCCTTAAATTAGTGTACCATACCTGCCGGACAGTTCACCATAGTATCTTATAAAACCTTATACATGCCACAAACGATCCCCAGGATCTCGGTGTGGTACCCTTCCCGTTCATCATGGAAGGCACTGTGTGTGGGGGATTCCCCAAGTAGATTTACCCATATAAACAAGTGGTTCACAAAAGAGTTAATGATTGTGATACAAGTATCAGCAGGTTTCAACATAACCATAATATATAGCATCATAATATAGCATAGAAGTAGTTTAGTTTAAATAGAGCATGCTTCATCCCAAAATAATAGTAAAAGGGAACACTTGAACTCACCTTAAAATCAAGAAAAAGTCTAATCAGTGGAAAAAGATTCGGTCATAGCACCTTAATCAACAAGATTCAAGCAATAAGCTATGTGCTTAGGGGGTCATTATAGATGTATTTAGTTGTTTAAATGTCGTTCAGTTATTATTTAACAAATTACTCATTACAAATCATTTTTAACTTAATAAGTCCCCAATTCAGGCTTGTGTTTATTTTGAGCCTGGAATTCTTTTCAAAAACATTTTAAGTCTCTATATATTTTACTATTGTTATGGGTTTTTGTAACACCCCAGAACTTCAGCCCAATAAGAAACCTTAAAACATTATAGGGCCCAGTAAAGGCCTAGATTGATTTGGGCTTACCAAAGAAAACTTAGGCAAGAAACTAATATTTTAGGCCCATTCAAGGCCCAAACACATTTACCAACAAAATAAATAAGTGATCTTAAAGCAATGAATCGTTATGAGATTCAAATCATATATAGAAGAATCCAAACTAAAAAACAGATTCAAATCCCATACCGGGTAAAGTTCGATAATCTAACACGTGGGAACGTTTAAGTTACATTGTAATTTCCTTATAATGTCTTGATATCCAACTAAATTCATTTATCCATGATTCGTATTGTAAATGATGCTTGCCAAAAGATTCTAAATCAAACGTGCATAATCAACTGTGATACGTCAGAAAAACGCGAATACTGGATATGTCGGCATTTAACTGATATCTAATACGTCAACCAAGCCCTATAACATCGTAAATATTTATCTAATTATTATATTTATTATAATATTCTAAATTAGAGAGTGAGACGTTATCCGGAGCGAATGCGTCTCGAGGCGCGACCGAGGTGCATACCGACCTGAGATTTAGTCTAACCCGAGAATTTGACAATAAATATACCGAATTGTTTTATTTCAAGCGGAGGTAATTAGATATATCTATTATAGGTCTTCTAACGAGAGTATTATCCAAAAAGACAGGTTGATATGCGATAACGAAGATCACGGGGTGTATACGCGATGTTGAAGGAAAGCCCACCTAAAAACCCTAAGTATATAAGCCTACCATCATACCAATTCCTCATTTTAAAACCTTAAAACAAGAAAAAACCTCCAAAGGAGCTGCACCAGCGGTGCCGCGGCGGAGACGGCGATGTCCGGCGAAGTCTCGGCCTACCCCCACTAAAGACATCGTCCTGATCATGATGGTGGTGGTGGTTTCTTCTTATTCACAACCACGGTGGAGATATGGAAGGGAGAAGGGGGCGGTGGCTAGGGTTTCGGCGGGGTTCCTGCCACCAGAGCTGGCGAGTGGCGGCGAGTGCCGCACATGGTCTTCTTCTTCTTGATGAGATCTTTCCAATAGTGATAGCTATATTCGTTAACTCTTAGCAGTTTGAAAGTTATAGCCGGTTGAAAGTGGCGGCAGCTAGGGTTTTTGGTGAGTTGGTGGCTGCCGGCCGCGGCAGTGGCGGTCGAGGGCCGTAGATGATGATGGTTTACGGTGGTAAAGGTTAGTGGAGGTGACTTAAGGCTGCTCTTGTGGCTGCATGTTGAATTACAGAGGAGATCTTCAAGATTTGGTTACGTGGGGTTATTCCGGCGAGGATTCGGGCCGACCAAGATGTAGCCGGTGGCGGCCAGTGGCTATCCATGGGTGACAGTGGCTGCAAGTGGTGGATAACAGTGGTACGAGTCATAACCGAGGTGTTTGGTAATGTATGTTACGGTTATAGTTGTGCTTGGTTATGAGATAACACTGTAGTAGTGTTTGTAAATAATGTTAGTGCATTTTGGCTAGGTTAAACCTTGGTTAAAGCTGGTCAAACGTGGTCAATGGACAGTCAACGCGATGTGGGTCGGCTCAAGCGGGTTCTAGGACGCGATACGGGAAAGTTAGGTATAATCATGCGTTAGACATCCATATACCTTAATATAATGATTATATATTAACTTATGTGTGTTGAGCTTCAAATATGTATAAAATGTTAACTAGTTTATCAATCGTCATGAATGAATGCGTAAATTGGTAATAACGTGAGCAATCGCATAATGAAAAACAACTTTGGGAATGTATTCATATGGACAAAGATATCATAAACATGGATACGAAATCCTTACAAGACGTAGAGATGATTAAAAATATATAAAATGCAATTGTACATATATATATATATATATATATATATATATAATGGATACTTTAGGTTAACCGATTTCCACATGTATTTATTCAAGGCTTATAATTCTATAATAATCCATCATCATTTAATTATTAATAGTCGATCATCTCGTTATTATGGAGTAAATATTATTTGTATCACCCTTTTTATTCACTACAACGGCAACTATTATCGATATTCGGGTTATTCTAGCATCAATCAATTTAACGTCATGATAAAAGGATAAACAATATAAACACCATTTGGAAAATTATAGGTTACTTATATAATCAATAAAAAATTATCTATAAAGATTTGAAATACTTGATATCAACCAATTATTGTTACATTCACTATACAAAGAATCATTTCTGGAATAAAAGCATTAATTAACCTAATACGCATAAATTAGTACATAACAATTAATCATTGCACCTGAATCTAAGGTACATCAATGATACTAATCATCAACTTTAAGTTAGCTAAAGAGCTCAACCACTCACATGTAATAACATCATGCTAATTCTAAAACATAAATATTATATGTTCAAATTAGGATTTTATTGTTGAAGACCTTCACTTTTTGTCAAGCTAAGAATCTATATAAGGATACCAGGTGAGTTCAAGTGTTCCCTTTTTACTACTGTTTTTGGGATGAAGCATGCTCTTTTTAAACTGAACTACTTTTGTGCTATATTATAATGCTATATGTTATGGTAATGTTGAGACCTGCTGATACTTGTATCACAATTATTAATTCTTTTGTGAATCGCTTGTTTATATGGGTAGATCTACTTGGGGAATCCCCCACACACAGTGCCTTCCATGATGAACGAGAGGGTACAACACTGAGATCCTGCGGGGTCGTTTGTGGCATGTAACAAGTTTTAATAAGATACTATGGTGGACCATCCGGCAGGTACGGTCCACTAGTTTGAGGCTCAGTTCTCCCCACAGGGATTTAACCGGTAACTTAATTTTTTAAGTGGCTAGTCGGGGCTGAGTGCTGGGTTGATTGTGATTCCAATAACAATGATACTATGATGTCTGAATCTAATGTGGATTCCATTGAATCCCTTTTGTTTTCAAACGCTAACCTCTTGAACTCACCAACATTATGTTGATCCAAAAACCTTTTTGAGCATGTTTTCAGATACAGCTAGGGAGATTAGATGAGCTATAGAAGATATCTAAAGCCAAAACAAGAATTGATGGTAGATGTTGAAGGCAAAAGTTGAGTCTAGAAGCCTTAGTTACCGAAGCCTCAAGAAATGTTGACCAAGTGATTACTCATGATACCTATAAATTTTAGATCGAGATGCCTTGTCAGTTGAAACAAAGCAAACATCCTAATGTAAATAGTATGAAAAGCTTTGTAATAAACCATTTAGTTTCCGCTGCATTTTTGTTGTTGTTTACCAATCTTTTACGTCTTGCCTCTCTGGGCCCGGGGTGTGACAGATTGGTATCAGAGTCATGTAAACCAATATCAAAGTATAACATTCAAGGAACTAATAAGTACAAGATTAAAAAAAATATATGATATATACTCAACGATTATAAATTTAAAACTTTCATACTGAGAGAAACCATTTGACACTTGTAGAGCTACCAAGGACGGTATTATAGTAACTATCCCTTCTATTCCTCTCTCTTTCTTTGTCCAGCCCTCCTATTGGAATTGTAATGATACAACTATCTAACCCAGAAGATCATCAAATATTGTTCTCAACTCAACTAGTCTCGTGCTGAGAGTGGCATTTCACCTAAGTTGTGTGTGTACTTTAGCCATGCTATTTTTCGCGATCTTTAAAAACTTCTTCCTACTTAGCATATCTAATGGATGTATCTTATCTACACCTATTCATTTAACAAATTTTTCACAAATAATATTATATTTCTTACTTGAAGTTTTTATTTTATTTTAATTTTTTTGAATAACAAATGTTAAGTTTTTGTTTTTTTAACTACCTCAATCACCACCGATCATTCTAAGGATATTGAATCTATAATATTAATCATCTCAAATCTTGTTTAATTCTTAAACCCTTATGATCACAAACACATTTTTATATAATCATTTTAAAAATAATGAGTTTAAATATTTTTGTTTATATATTTGAATTATATATTTATAATTAAACTTTTTAATTTGTGTAATACATAAGTAATAATCTAGTAAAAATAATAAATAACTTGGTTACAAATTCCAAACCATGAATTAACCGTCAAAAGTCAAAACCCAGTATTTAAACCATGAATCGTATCACGTACTAGTTATCAAAGTACATAACAGAAAACCAGCCTATTGGCTTCAGTGAATGGTTCGCTCGGTTCAAACAATAAGCACCCCCTAATTCAAGGCGTATTTGCATATAACACTTTAATATTTTATTTTAAGCAGACATTTATTGTAATCAATAATATTTAATGAATTAATTGTTTACATGTTTTTATAAAAAAAAGAATGTTTTGGGTAACCTCTAATTCAATAAGGGATCCAAACCACAATTTTACTGAAAAAAAGTCCCGCTTGAACAAAGTAGCCAAAAGATTAACCTTCATCTTTAAAATGCTACAATCTACAAGACAGAGCCCACTATCATTCATCACCAATCGTATCACGTTCTAGTTATCAAATGAAGTTAAAATATCCCAAAAAAAGGTTATTAGAACATGAGCAGACGAATCGAAGGTGAAAAGTAATTAAATGCCACTGAGTTAGCCGATATGACAGTTACGAGGGAAAGGTGAGCCTGAAGGAGCCACTAAACCAAGACTTTGCATCACCTTCACTCGACGGACGCTAAGTTCTTGAGGTCTTTTAGCTGACTGCATACAGTTCAAAAGAACAAAGTTTAGAGCCATTATATATAATCTAGCATCATACATAGATACACATGCAAAGCACGGTCAAAATGCAACCAGTTTTAAGTGAAAACCGCATGACCCTTGTACATGCTGATAGCTGGATATAGAGGGAGGGAGAGAGTGTTTATTCGATTCTTGTATATCAGGTTCTTTGTTTCAATTTCTGGAGTCAGGGGGGGAGGAACTCTCAGAACCGGTTTATAAAATTTACATACCCGTCTTAAACACCTCATAGATATACAAAGTTACAAACATATATGCATACATGAAAAAGATGTGACTCACCGTACTTGGATTAGATGGCTCAGTGTCATGGTGTAACTGATCCAAAGCAGGTTTTGGGTTCATGGTTTTGATTTCTGGAGTTTGAGAATGAGACTTAGCAGTTGGTTTTTCTTGCCTTCTCTTTTTGCTAGAAGCCTGTTTCAAAAAATATGGTCAAAAAGCAATGCAAGGATGAGAACAGGTATAGCAAAAAAAATAAAGCAAAAATTCAGTAATTTGATTACCAATAACCATATGGTTAATTGGTTATGAGTTCTTTTAGCATACTATCGGATCATTAGTCGATGAATTAATTAATTACCTGCGATTTGTCTGATGATCCATTTTGAGAAGCCTCAGTCACAACTTTTCCTATGAGATTAATAGAACAATCGTTATATGAAGAAACGGAAAACCATTGATTTAATATTTTAAATATACCCTGATTCTACTTATGTTATGCAATAATGTTCTGTTTGTGCTGTATACAACTCCACAGGTTCCATTTGTTGCAATTAGAGACAAATATTCACAATTTAACAACCAAGTCATACTTTAGGCACCAGCAATATTAGTCTGTTAAGTGCCATCACGTCAAATGGTTCGTGATCAGCATTTTGTCTTTTCAACCTCCATGTTTGGTAATTTTACAGGTTTCAGTTTTTGCATGCTTCATTTTCAACCTCCATTTTGTTCTTGACTTCACAATATTTTTAAACAAAACACACAAAAAATCAAGAACACCAAAAAGTAAAATCAAAACATATATCCAAATTCATACACATCAAACCCATCATCCAAGACGTTTCAAAAGTCAATCAAAATCATAAATTGATATTTATGGTAGTTATAGAACTATATAGAAGGTATCAAAACTAGGACTAGATAGTAGAATTAAAACTACTTTTAATTTGGCCCAATACCCCACGGACCTTCATGCATGTGGGAGTCTTGTGCGGGTTTATCTTCAATTAACATAACTGAACCGAACCTCCTAATTCAGCAATGCTATACGGACAAAAGTTGTAATTTACCAGAAAGTTGGTTGATCCATTTGTAAATGGTTTACCACCTCATATTTCTTTAGTGCATTATAACACTTTATGGACAATTAATTTAATGAGAATCATATGAATATATCTATTTGGTTACCATTTATGTGAACTTCATTTGTGTGCATTATGGATACCCATTGTTCAGGTAGATACGCCAATTGTATAATCATAGGGCATGTGCCAATGATGATACAAGCAGAGGATCTATATAGAGGCGAGCAGGGTCAGTCCAACCTTCTGAAATTATTTTTCTTCTAAACTTTAGCATAACTTCAATGAAATCTTAGTTATGAGCATGCTGATTTAATATACAAACATTAAAAATGTTAGTTTTGAACCTGCTCAGAAAAATATCCCGGATTCATCACTGTATTAAATTTGATTATGGTGGTTTGCTTATTAACAATACATGATCACAAGATAGTATTTCTAAGTTCCATTCCCCAAAAGATTCATAAGTATTTCTAACCATTAAGATATAGAAATAGGTTTCAACCAAACTAAAGACTAAAAGCTAAGCATTTATTATAAGAAGAAATTAGTTTATATCACCTACTCATCAAAATTTGAGCTTCTTTGACTCGTATTCTTATATACCACATAATATATACGTGAATGTTATGCAATCAGAGACTAGTTATATGTTATGTGTACACAAAACTATAAATGGAAAGCACATCTAACCTTTGGATTTAGACTGTTGCCGTTTCTTTGATTTGCTGGAACTTAAGCTAGCAAGATCCTAAAGCACGTCCAATTATAAACATAATACCCAAGAACACAAAGTCTTCAATGCCAAAATTTCTAGAATAAATGATTACCTGCTCCAGAGACTTCTTTAAAATATTATGGTAACTGAAATTGTTCTTTATTAAGATCTGTAAGCACAATGAAATTAAATGAGCCACCACAAACCACAATTGAACTAGAAGTCAAAAAACCACAGGATGTTCACTTACACTCTTAAACTCAGCACTAGCAGTAGGAATGTCTACATACTTGCTGTAGATACAACAAAACATGTCATGCCACATAGAAACATAAATATATGTGAAAATAAAGTGGAAAGATATATAGCATGATCACTCACTATATGTAAGATCCATATAATCGGGCAAGAACATCACTGCTTGAACCTTTACTACTAGGTTTATTGGCTGAACTTACCAATTTCTCATCAACAACCTGCAAAAAATTAATAAATTGAATTAGCAACAAATAACTTTGACTTTTGAGGTCAAACAGACTGTGCTCAACTTCAATCTTGTTCTTTGTGCTTTGGAAGAAAAAAGAAAAGTTGACAAAAATTCTATGTGAAAAAGCTTTGATGTTAATTTGGTACAATTACTGTTTAAATTTGGATTTGGGGTGTGATAAGTTTCACCAATGAAGTCAACTGTGTCCCCTTTTCACAAACCTGGGCAGGCCACCATGAATCTTCACGGAGCTTAACCCATAGTAGTTCTCCGAAGTTAACGTCGTTGCTTGGTTGAACATTCACAGTTTCTTTCCCAGCTTTGTTCTCAACCAGACTTCCATTGGTTTCTCCTGCTAAACCTCCCATCACTTATCTCTAGACTAAGAATGATATCAATGGTCAATGAGACAAGTTAGAATATGAGGTAAAATTTATGTAAAATGAACCAGCAAAACATTTACACAATTGAAATCAGTTCAACGTTAATACTTATAAGAGTGAAATGAACTGCGTTTCACACTATATTATAAACAAAAAATTTCTGCACATAACTATACAAATCTCATTCACCAGTCAGATTCCACCATGGATCACCATCATATTGCCAAATAAAAACTTTATGTAAGAAGCTTGCCAAACAAACGACATGGCTCCACACTCAAAGATACAAGCAACTCCTGACCATCAAGCTTAACACATTTCGCACCGAAATGACTTGATAAAAAAGATCATGTTCTTATATAATCACCACATGTTTACCTTCTACGTTATATATTCAATAAGATTCACATTTTCTTAAGGATCTAAAGATGACTTTACAATTTGATAATCAAGCAACAAAAGGGAAACTAAAGAAGAAAAAATTAACCCTCATTTTAACCCAATAATAAATTTCTTAAATTACTTGATAATGTTCGTGAAATCACTAGTCTATGAATCAG
The DNA here is from genome assembly GCA_018326385.1 of Flaveria bidentis. NCBI lineage: Eukaryota > Viridiplantae > Streptophyta > Magnoliopsida > Asterales > Asteraceae > Flaveria > Flaveria bidentis. Next base: position 14,768 of record BJCM01134495.1, read on the forward strand.
CTGCAATAATATCATGTCCGATTCTACAAACCACTCCCAATGGTACCGAGATTGTTAGCTTTAAGCTCAGCCCTTCCGATCGCACCAATAACACACCAAAATAACAGACTAAATACGCAGGGAAAATCTCATAATCGCGATTTGGCTCCCGACTAAACATTTCCATGAACAAATTCCTCAAACACGCACAATGTGCCCTAAATTACGAAAAGCTACAGGCAACCAGCGCAAATAGTCAAAGAACAAGGTAATTGAAGAACTTAGAAATGTAAAAAAGTTGAAATCTACTTACAGACGACGACAAGAAAGGAGAAAGGAGACACTGGAGTCGAGAAGAGAGCCGCTGTCTACTCAACGGAAACTTTAGAGAGACTGCTCGTGTTTTACGATTTTTTTCTACGTGCAGGGGAGTTTTTGTTCTTTACATTGTAAATACGCGAGCGTGTAAAACCGTAAAATAAATAAAGTCGAAATGTTACCGTGAACTCGCACATTAAAGGTATGTTAATAACATATGTACCTATATATAAAAAAGTCATTCTTGTATTTATTGTTCATAATTGAAACATTGTACAAAAAGAAGAAACATTGCGTTGCCTCATGAGCGAAAAATCTTAGAAAAACTAACATAGATACATAAAAAAGTTGTATCGGTACATTGAAACTTTTTAAAAATATTAAATTTTAAAAGCTAAAAGCTGAAAATAAATTTGAGGGGTAAAAAACAACCAGATAGATATAGGATATAAGGTGTAAGTTTTAAAAGTTTAATATAAAAACTATTAAATCTAATGCATCATACACTTCTACCATGTGCGTTAAATATACATAAAAGGTCACAAAACATAAGGTACAACGATATATGCATAAAAATGTTAATAAATAGAAGTATTTAATGTAGCATTAAGGCCCTCTCACATAGCAGAAGTCGTAAAATCATATCAAGTAACATACCAATGACACACAACTACCAATGACCACCAACACCGCAAATGCATGTATTAAAAAAGTAACTAAAAAGGAAAAAAATTAAACTAAAAAATAGACGTAAAAACATTGAACCACGCATGCGAAACGTATAAAAATGAAAAAGTAAAATCAAACGAAACATAGACATAAAAACGTTGAACCACATAAACGAAACGTAAGATTTATAAAACAATAAGTAAGCAATCTAGAACCAAAGTGTTGTGATAGAGTTGTTACATGAGAAAAAACAAATGTGAAAACGTTGAATCACATACACACGTTGTGGCATGTTAACTTGCAAAAGTTTGATCGAAACATAAA
>BJCM01134497.1:0-14239 GCA_018326385.1 Flaveria bidentis
GTCATTAGCTTGGTTAAAGGCAACTACTTCTATTTCCCTAAGCTGTTTGTTCAAAAGGTCTATCTTTTCTTTGTAACTGTGCTCATTTTTTTAGTACTCTATTAGCTTCAGTGCACACTTGCAAATCATTTACTAAGCTATCATTATGATCTAATAACCTAGAAAATTTTAAATCTATGCTTTCCCTAAATTTATTACAATCAGAACAAGCATGATTATCAAAAAGTTGGTCAGTAGTACTTACCTGAGGAGGTGCAGATGAATCAGCCATGAGAGCAGAGTCTGGTGTTACTGGTTCTGGTGATTCTGACATTGTTGTAGTTGTTCCTTCTTCAGGCAGGTAGTTGACCACTGGTGCAGTCTCTTCAGTGTTGGACATCGCAAGTTCCACTGCAATATCTCCTTCACTAGCTGAATCGTCATCTATATCCTTCACACTAGCAATGTTGGATTCTCCCAGTGAGACAAACCAAATGCTCCAGTCCTGTCCTTCAACATCATGAGCAGTGAAGGCTTTAGGATCCTTGCTTGATGAAGTAGGACTACTAGTGAGTTTATCCTGACGATTAAAGGATGTGAAAGGATTCCCATTTCTAGTCTTCTTAGGCTTCATGCACTCACGTTTGAAGTGCCCCTTCTCACCACAGTTGAAACAGGTCACCTTGGTCTTGTCGAAGCCAAAAGTAGTGTCCTTATTTGCAACCAAGTTCTGTCCGGTCTTCTTGACAAACTTCTTAGCTCGCCGGACAACACTCACTAAGGCCCACATTATATCCATCCATTCTAGCTCTGTCTCATCCACCTGCTCGTAATCCTCATCAGCCAGATGGCAATTCCCAATTTTACCAGTAATCAGTCGATCATAGGAGTGGACTACTGCAGCTAAGAGATCCATGTGCTCTTTAGCTACCTCAACTGTCACATTACCAAAAATCTCGGTCTTCAGTTTTGCTGCATTGGCTTCAGGTACAATGTATTGAGTACCAGACAACCCTGAAATTCTGACCCTGAAGTAGAGGCTTGAGAAGAACCAGCTGAACTTGACACAAAAGCTATCTGAAGTGGTGCTCTAGATGTTTTGGCTTGAGGAGTCGCATTGTATAGTGCTGGATTCTGATCATAGTTAGACTTTTGGGCTCTATACTTCATCCTCAGCTCTTCCTCTCTCAGTTTCAAAATGAAATCATTTATATCTAACTTCGTAAGCATACCATTCTGTCTTAGATTGGAGATAAAAGAAACCCATTTTTCTGGCAAACCATCAGCAAAGTTTGACACTTTGTCTTCCATTGACATCATTACTCCATGAGTGTGCATCTCACTCATCAAGTGGTAGAACCTATCGATAACATCATCCAGGCTTTCTTTACCCATCGAAGAGAAGTTGTCAAACTCCTTCTTCAAAGCCTTAGTCTTTATGGCCTTTAATGATGTGTTCCCGTCATATCTCTTCTCTAATGCATCCCATAATTTCTTTGCTTGTGTATACTCAGCAAATTGATGGAAAATATCCTTTGGAATTGACTTTGTAAGCAAAGAATAGACTTTCTTCTCAGCATTATATTTGACCTTTTGTCCATCAGTCATGCCACCCAGTGTAAGTTTGACACCATCAGCTCCTACTGGCATGTTGTACCTCGTCTCTATAGATTCCTGCAGATTGGGATCTACTCCATTTAAGTATATCTCGAAACGTTGCTTCCATTGTGGGTATTCATCTAACATGATTAGCTTAGGGGGTTTATTGTGATTCACCACTTCATTCTCCAATAGCAGTAAATTCTGAATACGTGAGTCTCTCCCTGCTGTGAATGTTGAGTATTGGTCCTCCATTGCTATTAACTTTAGTCTTTGGAACAAACTAGTTCACTTGTGCGAATGAAGGTGTGCGATTGGGCTATTCGTACGATTGAACAATACGGTTGGTTATCGTGCGACTAAACTAATGCGGATGGCTCAGTCGGGCAAATGAATAAGTGCAGTTGAACAAGGCGAATAGACTGCTCACTCGTACGAATGGAGGTACAAATGAGTCCAATCGTGCGTATGAGGGATGGGTATGTATTCAGTCGTGCGATTGAGTCAATCGTGCGACTGAAGCTGCTGGATTTCGAAAATTCATAGGTTTAAGGTGTTTTGCCCGCAAAAAAAACGAATTTTCACTATTTCTAATTGTCGTATGCCGGAAAAACTAAACTTTATGAACAGGAGACGTCTAGGACACCGTTTGACACAAAAAGATTGCGTTTCTAATGAAGAAACACAATTTTTGTATCAAAAACAATTGAATCACACATAAATCAAGAGCCAAAGCTCTGATACCACTTGTTAGGATTGTGTACTGAACAAAATACTAACTGATTAATGTGTATACTGAATCAAATAGTGCGGAATCCTATTTGATTGGCAATCCAATCAGTGAGAATGCACGTAGAAACAAATATGGATTGAATCTAAACGTTAAGAACGATTTGGAATCAATCTACTACGATCTATGAAATTGGAACAGGTTCTTAGAGGTCTCTGGATGGCTAGGGTACGTATGTAATCGAAGTGTTCTTGATTCTTATATTTTTCCACGAATTAGGTGGTATTTATAGGTTAAGGTTTCTCATTCGGGCGACTGGACCATTAGCATGGTTCAGTAGTGCGATTGAGCCATGCGGTTGATCCATTCGCATGATTGAGTGTTCAGTCGTGCGATTGAGTCAATCTCATGTTACAATCATGCGACTTATCAAGTCTCCTGGTTCAGTCGTGCGACTGAGTTATTCGCATGAAGTTGTTCATGCGTATGGTCCATTAGCATGGGCCATTTGCACGAGAACTTCATATTACTAAGTTTGAATATATTTATTAATCATTACATTACTAATATTAGATCAAGCAACCACAAACCTATATAGTCAATTCAATAAGCGTTAAACTACTAATTAATGAAATAATAAACATTATAAGCAGAACAAAACATTTGTATTTTCATTAAGTACCCAATCTATTACATATGTGTAAGACAATAAAGACATATTACATTAAGTTAAGAAACTAGGTACACCTGCTTCTAAGATGAAGTAGTTTGATAAAATCTAGAACCGGAAAACATTTGTGAAACCAAGATCTTTCTCAGACATTTACAGAGCAACCTGGTTATGTTTCTTATATAGTTGCATGGAGAAATCGAGTTGGTTTCGTGGATCAAGGTTTGGCCATTTTGTAGTAGCTTTGTGATGGAAGATAAGAACAAGTGCAGTTTGTGTGTAAATTTAGGTTAGGAAGATTTGCAAATGTGGATGAAATAAAAGAGGGGGAACTAATAAAGGTATTTTTATATGAAGTTGATTTGAGACAATGTTAATGCAATGGGATAAACTTTGAAATCCGAATGTCGGTCACATCTCTGAAAAAGCTTCCAAAAAGGTAGTTTCCTTGGAATTCGAAAATATTCCGAAGGTAATTTGTCTTTAAAAGTTTTATAAAAGGTTTTGAAGCCAATTTTGCCTTTGGAAGATATTCCTAAGCTTTATGGAAATTTTGTTTCAGAAGAAAAATACTTATAGTATTTTTACTTCAGAGATGTATTTGGTTTCAGGATATATTAAAAATAAGAAGTTTTATTCAGACATAAATAAGTCTTCCAAGGTTTAATTACTTTCGGCGGAATATCCTTAAAAAACATATAAGTACTTAGAAGCATATTTTAAGCTTCGAAAAATATATCAAAATTTTTCCGAAGGTAAAGGTCTTATAAATAGTTATTAGTATTTTGAAGACATAATATTCTTCCGAGGACAACTTAATGTATTTCTACAAAAAATATATCTAAATTTTTCAAAATTCCAAGGATTATCATTTGAAATTTTTCTTTCAAAGTAAACTGGGCTTATGTAGGTGATGATATAGACAACTTAGAACACACATATTTTAAAATAATCTTGATTTTAGTTTAAGAAAAATATACACAAAGTTAATCATCCCAGTATCTGATACAAAATATGTAAATTTGTGTTTATCAAAAGCTTTAGTGAACAGATTAGCATATTGTTTATTCGTGTTAACTTTGACTAGTTTTATCAATCTTTTTTCAAAATTATCCCTAATCAAATGAAACCTGATATTAATGTGTTTTGTCCTTAAGTGCTGAATAGGATTCTCTGTGATAGAGATAGCAGTGCTTTTATCTATATGGATGGGAGTATCTTTTTTATTTCGTTGCATTGTTTTGTTATTAAAATGGTTTTGTCCTTAAGTAAATATTTTTTTTATTTCGTTGCATTGTTTTGTTATTAAAATGGTTTGATGCTATGATTAACCAATTGTGAGACTTCCCGGGAATGGGGCCTTACAAATACTCATGTAAAAAACATAAATCAAAACTTACAAGATGTGATAAAACTCTAACACCGGTTGTGACTACAATTGATATAGCCAAAGATTATCTTCATTGAATTTGGGTTCTTGATTTGCAGTATGCAAGATCGTTAGAAAGGGTGCTGCACTTTACAACACAACAATACAATTGAGGAGAGTTCTTTAGAACACTTAACAAATCAAATATGCAACTAGTTAACTAGAATAAAAGATGCTAAGAACACAAGTAAATGAGAGACAGAACAAGATGGCAAAAACACAAGTATTTGGGTTTCAAGAATGGTGTATATTCCTTCTTGAGTGTTATTACAAAGTGTTACAAAAGCATATGGAAAGTTACAAGTACTTGAGACACATATACTACATCCTACAGCCGGCCATACTTTAAAGGCCAGTTGGATACATAAGACTAGACAATAAAATCAAATGTAGAGTCAAAAGGTAGATTGTCTTTTGACTTGTGACTATGGGATGCCATAGCTCACATCCTAATATATTACAAAAAAGATAAAAGTACATAAAGTAGAAAGCTCAGACTCAAGACCTCAATGTACAGTTACCAAAATAATGGACCTTTTCACAAACTTGTGAAAGCTGGCGAGTCAAACAGAGTTGCATCAGAAAGGTGGTCCAACTTTATGGTAAAGTATATCAGATAAAAGCATGTACATAAAAGTCTTCAGAAGAAATTCGTCTTTACTCTTTGGCTTTGGAAGACTTTGTCTTGAAGCTTCGGAAGACTTCACTTTTGACTTTGGAAGATATTGGTCTTGGCATCAGAAGATTTTATACTTAGAATATTTCTAGTGCAAGATATAAAACTTCCAAAGCATTTCTACATCAGTATTTTGGTGCATGCATGCAGAGAGACTTTGTATGTTTTGAATGTTTTAGCTGTATCAGACTTATTGGAATCCTTACATAGTAAGTGTAAATAATCTTCCACTTTAAACTTTAAAATTTCTCTTTTCTTTGTTGTCTAAGTCTCCAAGGCTTAGTTCTCTTGAATTTTGGATGATTTCCTCATTAAAAGCCATCCCATATTGCTTTAAAACTACGTAAAATAGTCACCATGGAGTATGATATGCTAGCCAACATACCATACTCCAAAACAAGGATTATACGCTAGCCATTCACCAAAAACATTATGCCATACACAAAACTAACAATATGAGATTTTGACCGTTTGCTTTGTTTTCTTCTCTTTTGACTCGGGCATGATGTAATTAGTTTTCTAAATGTCCATTAGCTTCCAAATGCTCTACAAATGAAATCATTCTCAAAGTACAATGTTTTTCTATATATTCTATGATAAGAATATGGTTTAAATTTAATTCTACATTTACTTTAAAATAACACATCACCTTCTGCCATCACAAGACCATAGCCACCCCATCGTAACATTCTCTTATCCAAGTCAGGCTACACCTGAACCTGAGGTTAAGTTTTAAACACAAGAGACAACACAACCTAGACCTAGTGATGCATCTTAGCTAGCTTCATCTTCTAACCTACAATAGAGTTCTTATCCTTATCCTTTTGAACCTATGAAGAAAAAGGACCCAACTAAGAAGGACTAAGAAGGATAATCTGGTACTTAAGACTAACTTCATCAATTAAAATATAGAAAGAGGGAGAGGATAGCAATAAGGAAGGACACAAAGAAGAAGAAGAAGTCCAAGACATCCACCTTTGCACCTCAAGATGGGTCTGAACATCCTAAGGGTGATCAAGAAGAGGCTACTCAACCAACTCCACTTCATGTAGAGCCTCTTGTTGTTGACATACCAATCTTGTCTTGGGCCTTTTCTACTAACCTAGACAGTTGGTATGTCACTAGAGATCAAAGGGTCAAGATTCATAAATCTGAAAAAACATGCTTGACCTTCCTTTGCATGATCACTATAACATGAGAAGATACTTTAAGAGTCTAAGGAGTCTAGATCAACTAATGAAGAAAGGAATGGTCTTGATTCTGATGAGGACTATCAATAGATGAAGATGAAGACTCAAAGTCATAGCATCAGAAGAGACTGATGCAATCAAAGTTCTCTCAACATGCATGTTGAAGTATATAGAAAGTTACTTTGAAAGATTTTACATAACTCAAGGAAATTCACTAAGTATCAAATCTTCCTAAGCCAAAAGACCATTTCTTTCTAAGCCAAAGATGAATTCTTTCGAAGCTTTAAGACAAATCTTCCAAAGCCAAGAGACTGATTTCTTCCAAAGATAGATAAGACATGCCTTCTCTGACATGCTTTTAACAAAAGCTGAATTACTTTCCGCTGCCATCTCTGAAGACTTACCAACTTATACAAGTTGGTGAGTTGTTTATACTTTTTTCAACTGTAGAATAAGGTATTAGAGTATGTAACTTTCTATCATTGTAATTTGATCATATTTGTAATAGATAAGGATGTGAACTATGATATGTCATAATCACTAGTCAAAAGACAATTTGCCTTTTGAATTTACATTGATCTTGTTGTCTAGATTAGTGTTTCAACCGACCTTCAAAGTATGATTGGCTGTAGGATGTAGTATAAAATATCTTAGGTCTCAGTCCTTAAGACTAAGATTTGTAACATTTGTAAAACACTTGAGAGAAATATACATGATTCTTGGAAACCAATTACTTGTGTTATTGTTATGTTCTTTACTTGAGTTTATTGTCTCATTTAGATGGTTCCCTATTTGATCTGTTAAGTGTTCTAGTCTCTCCAACCTTTTGAAACTGTCTCATTGATCTCCCTTACCAGTCATATAATATGTATAATTTAGAGCACATCAATTACTAACATGATTTGTTCTTGAATATCTCTGATAATCTTGTATGTTTTTCTATTGTGTAAGAGATTATAAATTTGTATGTAGTGCTTATCTATTTGGCTGTGTCTTTGGAGTTTGCTATTATTCATGGTGTTCTTATAGTTAATAGAATTTGTTGGATCGAGAAAGGCTGGTGCAACCAAACCCAAACACTTAGACTATTTTGGTACAACTAATAAAGGACTTCTGAAGCTAAGAGTGAAACTTCCAAAGACAAATGAAGTTCTTTCGAAGTCAAGTGCAAGATTAACTTCCGAAGGAAAACTCCAACTTCTGAAGACAAAGTCTCTACTCTTTTAAAGCTTCAACACTTAGAAGAGATGAAGACTACTACTTCCAAAGTATGAAGTCCCAAGGAAGCCTGGGAAGAAGTATCCACTTTCGAATTATAAGTGGTTTTGGAAGAACAAGTTCTTTCGAAGCTAGTTAACCTTCGGAAGTAGCTACTATGAACCAGTGGACGTAAGTATGGTCCCTCTAACACCCTGCTACAGACCTCTAATATACTGCATGGTGTTTTCTATAAAACCATGCAGTTGACCATACTTTATTTCATTGTTCACCTTTATCAGTTAGTACAGTTGCCAACTTTAGTTGGTGACAAAAGGTAAGTAATGGACATATCACGACTACCGTATCTTAGATAATACTTTATCTAAGATACCTTAACTTTAGCTTTGTAGTATTTGCTTTAGTATAAGGTTTCTAGCTGGTATCAAAGTATATCCGGTTATAGGTGTAGTATATATAGTTTCTCATTGTAACTTATGTAATATGCTTGTAAGAGTCTTGTAATACTTTGAGTTGAGAAATAATATGTACAAGTATCTTGAAAAACTATTCTCTTGTATTTCTTTGATTTACTTAGTATATTATCATCAACTCTTAGAAGGATTCTAATTCATCACAAACCCAAGTATTGCTTAGTGAGTTTGAGAGAAATACTTGTGTTGAGTACAAAAATTGATCCTGCAATTGGTATCAGAGCTTTTTAGGCTCTTGATTGTTTGATCTTACCATCCTAATCAACCTCTTCTTCATTCACCTACTAACTACACTCAAAATGGCTCTTAATCAGAAATCTGAATGTGAAATAGGGATGATGACTAAAGCACCTACCATCACCCCAGAAAACTTCAGACAATGGAGTAGATGTATTGAAGGGTTCATTAGATATCAAGACAGTCGAATGTGGAATCTATTGCCAATTGCCCTTACAAGCCAAAGGTTGCTACACCTGTTGGAGGTGGTGCAATGATAAAGAAGGTGGTGGAAAATTACTCTGAAAAAGACAATAAATGACTTGATATTAATGGCAAGGCCATGACTGTTTTGATGACTGCTATACCCAACTCCATCATGGTGGGATTTGAGCATTGGTAGTCAGCTAAAGAACTGTTTGATGCCTTAACCAACATGTAAGCAAAATCCAACGACTCAAAGAAAGATTCACTGAAGCAACAGTTTGAGAAATTTACTCACATTACTAGAGAGACCTAAGCCAACAATACTTTAGGTACATGGATCTTATCTCCTCCCTTCAGTCTGTGGGAGTAACTCCTGAATTGAGATATCTCTCAAGGAAATTCATGAATGCACTTCCCAATGAGTGGATGTTCTACTATGTCTCTATCAAGAGGACATAAAATCTGAACTCCCTCACCATTACTGAACATTACGACATTCCAAATAGATACCGTGTAGAGATGGAAAACAAGAGTGGCCGCCAAGTGAGCAGACCTTCAAGCCTTCCTGCTTGCAACATACTTATTGTTGTAAAGGCTCAAGACCCCTACAACCTCAGTAGTACTTGACACATCCTTAGAATCCATTATGTTCCTCCTGACCTTATATTACATTTCTTGAGACTCCATGGTCTCAACAGGCTCAGTCGAGTCCTTTTCAGGACAACTGTGCTTTTGTCTCAGGTAACGGACACTCTGGTGATTTTCAGTTTTGCTTTGAAGATCTGGAGTGTTTCAGCACAAATGATGTGGAATACATGGACATAGTCCAACAAATGGCTCTGTTAACCTACAGGGTGAAAAAGTTCTTCAAAAGAACTAGAAGGTAGTTCCCTCAAAACCCAACTAGCAACAAGTTTGGGTTCAACAAAGCAAAGGCTAAGTGTTACAACTGTAATCAGTTGGGTCATTTTGCTAGGGAATGCAAAGCTCCCAAATAAAATCTGGGATCTACTCATGAATCCATATATCCTACAACACCTAAAGCTGTTGGAAAGTCAATTGAGACAGCTTTTGTGGCTTAAGAAGTTGATTGGAGCTTTATGGTACAAGATGTCACCCATGCTCAAGCACTTATGGCTGGAACAGATAACTCAAAGGTATATGAACATCTCTATACTTAAGCCTGTACTGCTGAAGTTAAAATGTACCAGGTATACAATATGGAAATTAAATCTGACATTAGTCTTGAATATCTTGAAAGCTGATTTTAAAAGGATTGAATCTGACTATCAAAATAAAATTAAGGAGTTAGAAAAAACAGTATCATCTTTAAAACATGAGCACACTAATTACAGGACTCAAATCAAGGATTTAATATCTAAATTGACTGAGACTTAAGCCAAGTTAGTAATGGCTGAGGCTCAAGCAAGGAAGCATGCTATTTCTGAGCAAAACTTCCTAGCCATTCTTGCATCATCCTTTCACTCAAAACTATGTTATCAAAACAAAGGTGGGTTGGGAACAAATGAAATTGTTCCAACACATTCTTATGAGTCTATTAGACAACCAAGGTGTGGTACTAAAAAGTAAGAAATTCCATCTACTGACCCACCTTCCCATGAGTCAAAGAGTTATGCAACAATGGATACCATCACAGGGAAGAACTAGGTAATTTTACCCACTTCTACCTCTGATGATCAACCCCTGACCACCAAACCCAGAAGAAACCAAGCTATGGAAGCCAGAAAAAACTACCAAGAAAGTGGCCGAGTCCAAGCTAAAGATAGACCCAAAGCAAAAGGGTGTGTTCATTTCAGCTGGATTCCAGGTGGTAGGAAACTCTGATTCAAGAAAAGTGTGTAGTACCAACACTCCTATCCTACAAAAGGATCAGAAGTTAAAGGGAAAGATTGCATATAAAGAAAAAGAAGAACAAGAAAATGAAATCCTCAAGTTCCCAGATAATTAACATTGCATTCATAATGTGTGGTCTGCATAACCACATGGCCAAATATTGTTACTACAATCCCGCTAGCACACATTACGCAAGTACTGTTAAAAGAGAAGGAGTCAAGGAAGGTTTCACATGGTTCAAGTGTTAAAATAAGGAAAACTTGTCTCGAAAATAAAGTTGCTTTCGAAAGAAACTCATTCTTCCGAAGGGAAAATTGCTTCCGAAGACAAATTCAAGAAATTAAAAAGAACAAAAGAGTTCCTTTGAGACCTTCCAAGAAAAAGACTGCTTTGGAAGAAAAGGTGGTGAATGTCTTTTCTGGAAAGAAAGAAGCTTCGAAAGAATGTCAAGCTGCACAAGCTTCATCAAGCTCATCTTCTAAGATCAACCAAGGGATGGAATGGAAGATCACGGAAGATGTTGCAGCCCAAACCTCTTCTTCAAAGACATCCATTGAACCCCCATGCATAAAGTTTGGTTCAATTATGTCACTGTAATTGGAAGAACTCAAGACCAATCAAAACTAATCATCTCATCTTATGTGCATGGACATTCGCATGACAAGAATAACAATATATGGATTGTGGATAGTAGATGTTCTAGGCACATGATAGGGAACATATCTCTCCTTTAACAATTTCAACATTTTGATAGAGGTCCTATCTAGTTTAAAGGTGAGGCCGGGGATATATTTTTGGTAGAGGGAGTATATCCAATGGTAATTAAAAGTTGACAAAGTAAACTTTGTCAAACAGCTTGAACACAACCTGTTAAGTGTTTCTCAGTTTTGTGATAAAAAACATCAAAGCTCTTCACAGGACATGAGTGCATTATCCTCAAACCCGGAATGACAATTCCTCAGGAATTGGTGCTTCCTAGATCTCCTAGGAGAGGGGATATGTACAAGCTAGATATGAACAATGCTTTCCCACCGGAAGAAGTATCATGCTTTCTTTCCAAGGCTAATAGTGATGAGTCAAACTTATGGCATAAACGAATGTATCATGTTAATTTTAAGTCACTGAATAATTTGGTTAAAAACAATTTGGTACATAGTTTGCCTAAAAGGAATTTTTCTACAAAGATAACTGTGTTGCCTGCCTAAAAGAAAAGCAACACAAGGCATCTCATAAATCCAAGGTTGTTAATTCTATCACTACTTTATTACACTTATTGCACATGGATCTATTTGGTCCCACAAGTATAATGAGCATTGGAAGGAAATCATATTGCTTTGTGATTGTTGATGATTTGATAAGATTTACTTGGGTATTCTTTCTAAGAACTAACGATAAAGCTGCTGAAACTTTAAAATCTTTTATTCATAAAATAGAAAATCAAATTGATCACAAGGTTAAGATAATCAAAAGTGATCAAGGGACTGAGTTTAAGAATCAAGTTCTTGACTCATTCTGTAACTCAAAAGGGATTGCCAGACAATATAGTACTCTCAGAACTTCTCAACAAATTGGTGTTGCTGAGAGGAGGAATAGGACACTTATTGAGGCTGCTAGGACCATTTTAGTTTATTCAAAGCTGCCTCTAACATTCTGGGCAGAGGAATTCAACACTGCATGCTATGTGCAGAAGATGGTTCTTGTAGTTAAGCCACATGGAAAAACCCCTTATGAGCTATGGAACACGAGGCCATGGTTTATTTGTTTTCTAAGGTCCTTTGGCAGCAGGTGTACCATACTTAACACAAAGGACAATTTGGCAAAATTTGTTGAAAGTCAGATGATTCTATCTTTGTTGGATATTCCTCCAACTCTATTGCTTATAGAGCTTACAACATTAAAAATCAACAGTTTAAGGAATCATCAAACATTGTTTTTAATGAGCACACTCCTTGTGTTAGGGGGAATGGACCTGATCATATTTTTGACTTAGAATTGTTTCCTAACTATTCTAAACCATCTTGTGATAATGTTTCAGCTAGAACAGGTACTCCAAGTGACTCTGATGATGATCAACTGATTGAGTTGCCTAGACCTTTTCCAAGTTCTTCAAGAGTCTTTGAACATCAAGCTCCCACAAGTAGTAGATTTGATAGCATGACTATCTGAGGAACCAGTGGAGCTTTAACCAGTTATCAATATAGTGACTCTCACAACTTATCAACTGATAATGAACAATACCAAGGTTATGGAAGTAGCATTTTGAAGGAACATGCAACTGTTAATGTAACTTCTCAGCCAACTAACATTGATGATGTTTCTCCTTCATTCAATCAATCCTCATTGAATGAGTGTGAAATATCAGCTGGACCAAGTGTTCAAGATCCTGAGCAAAATATATCCAATATGGATCTATCTTTGCAACTAGAGGTGATTCCCAGGCTTAGGATTCACAAAACTCATCCAGCTGAGAACATCATAGGAGAAGTCTCTGAAGGTGTGAGAACAAGGGGACAGACTCACAATGGGAATATCTGCTTATACTCATGCTTTTTGTCACAGATGGAACCCAAGAAGGTAGAAGATGCCTTGAAAGATAGTAGCTAGGTTGAATCAATGCAAGAGGAATTGGTTCAATTCAAGAACAAAAGGTTTGGAACCTCTATCCACTACCATCTGGTCAAGTACCTATAGGCACCAAATGGGTATTCAGAAATAAAAAAGATGATAGAGGCTTGATTATCAAGAACAAGGAAAGACTGGTAGTTCAAGGATATACTTAAGAGGAATGAATCGATTATACTGATGTCTTTGCACCTATTGCAAGACTTGAGCCAGTTAGGATCTTTCTTGCTTATGCTACATCCAAGAACTTTACTGTCTACCAGCTTGATGTCAAGTGTGCCTTTCTATATGGGGATATTGATAGGGAAGTCTACGTGTGTCAGCCTCCAAGATTTGAAGACCCACAGCACCCTAACTATGGATGAGACCTTGTCTTAGTTTCTCCTGAAGAATGGATACACTAGAGATACCATTGATAAGAATCTCTTCATAAGGAAGTCTGGGAAGGACATTTTTCTCATCCAAGTCTATGTTGATGACATCATATTTGTTCTTCAAATGATCAAATGTGCAAAGACTTTGAGAGAACTATGAAGAAAAAGTTTGAGATGAGTTCTATGGGAAAAATGGACATTTTCCTTGGAATTCAGGTGAAGTAGATTAAGGAAGGGTTCTTCATAAATCAATCTAAGTATGTAACTGATGGGTGCGGGTAGTATATATATATTGATAAAGATTTATCGCACAGATTCAGTTTTAATTGGTTATTACTAATACTAAACCAAACACACAAAAGGCAAGTGTACATGTCGTGTGGTAATATAGTGTTTGTAAGAACCGAGTATCAATCTGTGGACACACCTAACCTACTCAACAAACTTGACGTTTGACTATTGGATTTGGTTTTTGTTAAGGAAAATGATAAGTTGCATTGGAAAGATTTTTTAGGGTTTAAAAACATTGATAAAAATAAAGTAACTAAGATTTGAAGTGTTTGGATTTAAAACCAGAGAATAAAAGTTATCATCCTAATTAGACTCCACTTATGTAACTGTGATGAATTGGTGGTGTGATTTAAAGATATGGATTAATGTAGTTATGTTAATTGTGACATCCGTCACCAAAGGTCCGTCTATTGACGTATTTCCGTCATCTCTTCGTTAACTTGTCATTCCTCACCTTTATGATTTACCAATGTGAATACGCGTATGCTTTATCATTACATAACTATTACTTAAAAACCTTGTCCATATTACTATCATCACCATCAAACGCACCATTATAGCTATATTATTATTATACGTAAAACCGTTTTCAAGTATCAAAAACCATTAATTACATCTTGTCATTAAAATAACGAGCCTAATTAATATCGTTTTCAACCGAAACAAATTTGGAAACCCGAGAGCTAAGATCGGGGACTAAACGTGCCATTT
>BJCM01134618.1:0-11305 GCA_018326385.1 Flaveria bidentis
TATATATGGGAGGGTTTCATTAAAAGCCATGTGATGAAGGAAGACCATGAAAACCAAGGGTTACATATATGTTAGTACATGTTACAAAGTATACAATTAATAGTTACGTATATGTAGGGGTTATGTATATGGACGTACGTGTTAACAAGTGTACAACTAAAATTACGTACATAACTCATACAAGTTACGTATACGTAAGTCGTTTCGTCATCATTGTCATTTCTTGGAGTTTAAACTAAATAATATATAATGAATTCAAAAAAATAAAGTTGAATATATTTAAATATACTTTAAACAATAAAAAGATCGAATCAATTATAAATTATGTTATTGGGAAGTTGTGGTTTTCACGGTTTTCATTTATTAACATGATTTTCATTTGATCTCTCCATTACATATATATATATATATATATATATATATATATATATATTGAAACGCAGAAAACACATACATACATATATGCGGATCATACCCACATAGGAACACATACGAACCCAACCGATCTAGGCAATCCCGAACCCCAATGAACCCGTACAAAACATATACATTCATGCACAATATAACAGGACGAATACACAAAGAACCCGACATACGAGTACATACAACATGCGTGTATATATACATGTATACACCCACAAAACACACACCACACGCATACAACAGCCACATATACACCGACCACAACCTACGTAGCCGCCAGCCAAGCTATAATGTGTCACGAATCAACATAATACACCCAACGAACTATCACAACTACATTCCCACACCCGCACAGCCATCCGGTTACAATAATCTTTGAACCCGATAACCCAGAAGTGCGACGTACGCAAAAACCGCAGCCCGAAAACGTATGGTATCGAACATGAATGAAATGGGAGAAAATTCATACCACACGGGTCGTCGAGGGATTGGTTGCCATGACTGCTAGGGGATCGTCGAGTGCTCGCCGTTGAGTTGCCTAATGTATAATTAGATTAATTTGGTTTAAGATAACTACTAATAATAATAACAATCATACTAATAGTCATTATAAAAAATGTGATTTGTTTAAAGTGTCCGAGAGTGATAGCGATGATTAACCTGAAAATTTTGGGATGTCACATGCGATATGCCCACAATGTGTCATCCAAATTTAAGCTCCAATACTTACGATTTGGGTTAACTATCTTTTCATGTATTTGACTTTAGCTCCCGATTAAAAATCTTAGCTTGGCAAATCATTTGTGGATGGTAGGCCATTGAAATACGATGTGCAATGCCATATTTACTAAAGAGTACTTCGATCATCTTGTTACAAAAGTGTGAACCTCATGGTATGCCAAACCTGCAAAATATATTAGCTTTCACAAAACCTATAACAACTTTAACATCGTTAGTCCTAGTGGCCTTTGCCACTCCACCGATTTAGAGACGTAATCCACGGCTAATAGTATATAAACATTAACAAACGATGATGGGAAGGGACTCATAAAATCAATGCCCCATACATCAAGATTTCACATACATGAATGGGTGTGAGGGGCATTTGATCTTTAGCCTTCAAATTGCCGGTTTTCTGCCATCGTTCACAAGATTTGTAAAACATGGATTAATTGAGAAATATGTTTGGCCAATAAAAGCTTGAATCAAGTACCTTAGGTATTGTTCTTTTTAGGCCAAAATGCCTACCACAAGCTTCAAAATTCTAAAATAGAAGGTACCTCACTTACATCAACGCATCTCTTATGACTTGATTAGTGCAATACTTCCAAAGGTATGATTTATCCCAAACATATCTTCTTACTTTCCTTTTAATCTTATCTTTTTATCACGAGAAAAATCAAAGGGGAAGTATTTACCGCTATGTAGTTTATGATATCAGCATACCAAGGGGGTGATTTGAGTAGCAAATAATTGTTCATCCAGGAATACATCATTTAAAGGCATTAGCTCCTCATTGTTTATGGTCCTACTTAGGTGATCCGCCACTAGATTTTGCTTTCCACTTTTGTCTTTGATTTTCAAGTTGAATTCTTAAAGTAAGAACACCTATCTGATACGTCTCGACTTGGCATCTTCTTTTAGTCATGAGATACCTCAAAGTTGCATACTCAAAATACACAATTACTTTAGTAATAATCTACATTCCTCTAAAGCAAAAAACAATAGCTAAAAGCTTATTTTCCATGGTTGAGTAATTGCTTTTAGCATGGTTTAAGTTTTTGAAGTATAATAGATCACATGTGGCACTCGATCTATCCTTTGACCTAATACACTCCTATCGCATGATTGATTGCATCACACATGATCTCAAAGGGAAAACTCCAATATTTTGGTTGGATTACTATTGTGCTAAGCAATGAATTTTTCAAGGTATCAAAAGCTTACTTGCATGCTTTGGAAAACACAAATTCTACAAGCTTTTCTATAAGTTCACACATTGGTCGTGTTATCTTGAAAAATTCATTAATAAATCATCTGTAAAATCCTGCATGACCAAGAAAAGAATGTACTTCGCGCACACTATTAGAATAAGGTAAAGATTTAATAACATCAAATTTTGCTTTATCAACCTCTAAACCTTTTGAAGAGACAACATGACCTACAATAAAACCTTGATCGACCATAAAATGACAATTCTCATAAAGTAAAACAAGATTAGTCTCGATGTATCTTTCTAGAATTTTAGTCAAGTTTTCCAAACATTCTTTAAAAGAATTTCCATATACGGTGAAATTGTCCATGAAAACTTCAATTATCACTTCAACATAATTAGAAAAAAATACTTACCATACAAATTTGAAACATGGCGAGTGCATTACAAGCCCAAAGGGCATCCGTTGGTACATAAACATGCCAAGAGGACATGTAAATGTTGTTTTCTATTGGTCCTCTATTGCAACGGGTATTTGATGAAAACAAAAATACCCATATGAGCAACAATAATAATACTTACCTGCTAATATTTCCGGCATATGATTTATAAATGATAGTGAAAAATGGTCTTTGTGAGTTGAGGCATTTAACCTTCTATAGTCAATACACACCTACCATCCGTTTTGAACACGAGTGGGGGCCAATTCACCTTGTTTATTTTTAGTCATAGTGATATCTGTTTTTTCTTAGGCACGACTTGCATGGGGCCTTACCACTTGCTATCAGAAATAGGGTAAATCATGCCCATATTTTGTAACTTTAGGATCTCTTTCTTCATAACCTCTATCATAAGAAGGTTCAACCTTCTTTATGTTTATCTTGTTGGCTTGTAATATTCCTCCATGAGTATTTTGTGCATATAAAGTGATGGGCTCAAACCTTTTTATGTCAGCTATAGTCCACCTAATTGCTTCCTTGTATTGTTTGAGTGTGCTGAACAACTCATTTTCTTTCTCACTTGTCAACTTATTGGATATAACCACCAGTAGGTTTCTTTATCTCCAAGGTATGCATACTCGATTGGGGAAGGTCTTTAATTCTAACTCAAGTGACTGAAAGATATATGAAATAAGCTTAATTAGTAATTGGTAGTTGCATTTTTTTGTTCATACCTTGCTTTCTTTTGTTCCTCCGTAAATGTTACTACTTCCATCAACTCTTCTCCAATCTTGAACTTTTCAATAAACTCTATTGTTGTTATTTTATTAATGCTTCTACTAACACCAATGCTAGAACATCATGGTTAGCTAACTCAAAATAATAATCATTTAAGGGTTCAACAACATGACACATTTAAATAAGAAATATCATTTGGGTATCGCATAGCATCATATATATTAAAATTGATGACCTCACTATCAAATTCCATTGAAAGGTAACACTATAAACATTAATTTTTGTTTTTGCAGGTTTTCAAAAATGGACTTCCTAACAAATAGAGCTTGAATTCAAGGCATCCTCATCCTCCATTTTCAAAACATAAAAGTCAACCAGGAATATCAATTCATTCACTTGAACTAATACATCCTCTAATACACCTTTTGTGTGCATTATGAAAAGATCATCCAATTGAATGACTACCCCGATCCTCTTTAACGATCCTACATTAAATGTTTTGAAAATCAAGTACGGTGGGACGTTAATTGAGGCTCCATGGTCAAGCATGGCTTGAGGTGTGCTAAGGTGCTCCGATTTGCAAGGAACCACAAAGACACCTAGATGCTTACACTTTGGTGGTAAATATTTTGTAAAATTGCAAAAATGTTTTCACTTACCTTGACTGTTTTATTACCTTTAAGCTTTTTCTTTGATATGCAAAGTTACTTTAAAATTTTAGCATATCTAGAAACTTGTTTTATAGAATCAATGAGTGGTATATCACCTCTATCTTTAAGAATGTCTCCATAATTTTTAGGTCTCCCCTTTGATTTTGTGTACCTCTTAAACTCAAAGAGAATGGTGGAGGAGGAGTATACTTTTCCTTAACTTCATTTGATTTAGGTATATCCTTTTTTTCATACCATTCTTCTCAACGACGATCTCTTCTTCCTCTTCATTTATTTCTAGTCCATCATAGCTCTTCCCACTTATCAAGGAAACTAAACAAGCATTAGGCTTAGGATTTGTTTTAGTTTGTGTAGGTAGCTTACCTTGGGACTCTATCTTGCTTACAAAATTGGCCAATTTAGTCATTTATTGCTCCAAGTTCTTGATGCTAGCTTTAGTTTCTTGCTGGAATGTGTGTGTGTGTTGTTGCTAAACTCTTAACAATGTCTTCCAAAGTCATCCCTAAGCTCTTTGCTTGTTGTTGTTATCGAGGCTGAAAGTTTTCTTGATTGGTTTGCATCTAAAATGGAGGTCTTTGGTGGAATTATGGTGGTCTTTATGGATAACCAACATTGGGTGTTTGTCCCTAGTTTTGATTAATTTGGTTTGTTCATAAGTTCTTGAATTTTGTCCCGTATAACATCCTATTGCTTGTGCCTTGTGTACATCTTCTTGAAGTGTGGAACAAATATTTGTGGGGCGTCAAAATTATAGGCATATTTCACACCCTTGAGGTTTTGGCTCAACATCTTTGCCTTTTGTAAGTTGCATTACAACTTTAGTTAATTCAACAAGTTAGCTTTCACTGTGAATGGTGCTCACTTCTTTGAGTGCCTATGGTACATCATCATACCATCCATCTTCTTGTTAGAAATGTTTGGTATTTTCAGTTATAGAGGTTATCAATGCTCTGATTTGAGTTGGAGTTTTAGGAAATAAAGCTCACTCATTAGAGACAGTTATCACATGTCTCTCTATTGGTACTAACCCTTCATAAAAGTACTAAAGTAGTTTATGTTATGAGATTTCATGTTGTGGGCATCGAGCACATAACTTCTTCAATCTTTTGCGATAGGTATGCAAAGCTTCTCTTTTTGCTTCTTTAATCAAGATGATATTTTTACGTAAAATGAAGGCTTTAATTTCCGGGAAGTAATTGTCTAAGAATAGTTTTGCAAGAGCATTCCATGTGTTTAACGACCCCGGTGGTAGGTAATATAACCATTCTTTAGCCAAATCCTGCATAGCGAATGAGAATGCCCTAAGCTTGATTTGATGTTTAGTATCGTTGCTTGGCTTCATCCTAGATCACATAACTTTGAATTACTTGAGTAATTTGTAAAGGTCTTTGTTTTCAAGGCCTCAAAAGAGTGGTAACAAGTGGATGAGTCTAGATTTCAACTCAAAGTTCACTCAACTCAAAATTCACCGTAGCGAGATAGTTTATGCAGAGGGGTTGTTGGGTAACATCATCGGTTGGCCACTGCCTAAGGGTTCTTTCAGCTTCAATCGTGGTTGGTTTGGGTGAGGGTGGTTCTTGATGGGTAGGTGATTGTGATGGAGTGATGGTTGTTTGTGATGTGGTGATATAGTTTTAGATTAAGGGGATGTCTTGCCAAATCTCTGTGACCGGAGGTGAAGTAATAGATGTTGAGGACTTGCTATCTTCTTTCGAAGCTTTGCTTCTTACCTTAACCTCTTTGCAATTTTCTCTATCCCTTGCAATGTCTCCAATTTATTAGATGTCGAATCCAACAAATAAAAATATGTAAATGTGAACTTACCGTGTATACACTAAAAATAATATGAGCAAAAGTAGGGTTCGACAGGTTAACTATGTTAGTACCAAAAATGTTTTAGCATAGTTACTATAGTTCGTTATGGATTAAAGATGATGGGATTTTTAATTAAAGACTAAGACTAGAAGGAAATTGCAAAAATTAAAAATTTCCAACAAGTTGGCACGACCGTGCCAAAACTATAAAGGAAATTTTATGCGGGCGTGTTAAGGTTCTGCCAGAAAAATGAAATTTGACACTTTTTTGTTGTCTTTAGTTGTGAAAAAGAATTACTAAAATTGTTATTTAAATTGTAAAATAATAAATAAGAAAACTAATTCCAAGACTAAGGTAATTTATTGATTTAATTTGGTTTATGATCATTAACGATTATGATACAATGACTCTTTAATTAATGATTTGTATCCATACTAGACATCATGTCATTTGTTTATACACTCTATCTAATATCTAATCAATCGCAATTCATTGATTAGAGCGAACCCACCACTTTAAGCTTACGTCGTTCGGATCATAACGTGTGAGTTGCAATGATAGAAGTATCAATTATAATTAAACACACATGTCGTTTGGTATGTTTAACTAGATTGTATGATTTTATAACGAGAATGAATTCATAGACAAACTTAAACCGTTAATTGTTCCTTATATCAAAAATTAAAACTTAATTAGGGTTTTAAATATTAAAAAACTTTATTAGATAAATTAATAAAGTGACCGATAACAATCTAATATATGCCAGATTAGATCCGAGTTCAAGATAAAAAATCAAACAAATAAATCATCAAAACAAAAAGATCTCATACACAATTCACATAAGTTCAAACCAAATAAAAAAAATTAAACCTTAATGTTAAGACTAAAATTATTCTAGCTAACCATGAGAACTAGATCAGTTAAAACTAGAATCAAAACACAAATAATTAATTATCTTTACAATTTAAAGAACTTCACAAAAAAATTAAATTAAAAGCTGCTGGTATCTTGCTCCTTCGATCTTGCCTCCAAAATAATATAGTTTCAAGATGCTTCCTTGATCATCTCATTCTCTTCTATTTATAATAATTTATAATGATTATTAGATTTCCAGATCCCCTTTTATGCTTTTTAGTTTCTTTTATTTTATCAAGGAAAATCCAGTGATAACCCAAACAAAAATATTCTTATCATAAAGTTTATGAATGAACTCTTGCTCAGCCGTGTAAAATTGCTGTTATGTAGATAAATTTATGTTTTAACACTTTTTCAACAACCCTTTTCCCGTTTTTCGCCCATCTCACAAACACATCAACAACCAAGGTAGATTCCATTCCATCCATACAAGTGTTGTATAAAATAAGCGAAAATATATGCAATATATATAACATGTATCAAAATATACTTTATACCTATGAAAAATAATGCTTAAATATAATTAACATGACGGTGGAGATATGGGCGACAATGGCGGTGGTGCTGCTCCGCCGACAGTGGCGGTGGTGCTGCTCCGCCGACAGTGGTGGTGGTGCTGCTCCGCCGACGGTGGCGGTGATGGAGGTCTAGGCCTTTGTCAATTATATTATACTATAACTTAAATAGGAAGGTCGGTGACCTCACATGGTCACCCACAATCATCACTACTATATATTATTTGCTGAGCATTGTGTCAATTATTTATTTTTGGTGTAGTGGTATTGGTATTTCATTCCACATAGCGCATCCGGGTTCAAATCTCTCTTCATACTCTTTCAGTTTTATTCTATTTTTTTCTGCTTTCTTCGCCCCAAACTTTTAATCTTTTACACTTAATTCCCTAAATTTTTTAAAATCTTATTGGGTCAAACATAAAATACTTTCATGTAAGTATTTATATGCGCTTTGACATAGTATACGTTTCGACGTAAACTGTGTTCATAAATGTGTCGACTCAAATATAAGAGGTTTTTGTGCTTATTTTTATTGACGCTTTGATTTGGTCTACAATTCAACGTAACATTTGTTTGCAAACACGGCAGGTAAAATATAATACACGTTTCGACGTAAATTTAGTTCAGAATGAGTTGGGGCGATTGTAAGTTTTCGACATAAATTTGAGTTACTTTACGTTTTTTATACTTAAGTTTAGTTTGGAAACGAGTTGGGTCGATTTCATTTTAAACTTAATCATGATGTGTCTGCAATGCCACCGCAACATGCAGCGGGTAGAATTCGACATTCAATTTGAATCGCATCAAATTTGAACTTTCAAGCTTAATTCTATACACTTTAAGTTTGTCTACGTTTCAACATACGTTTATGTTTTGACGTAAACTTTGTTAAAAAATAAGTTGGGTCAAACATAAAACGTTTTCGTGCTTATTTTTATGTACGCTTTGAGTTGACTAACGTTTCGACATTGTTTTGTTTTGAAACACGTCGGGTCAATATAATATGTTTTCATTTACTATACGTTTGGACGTAAATTTAATTCGGAAAAGTTCGGAGCAATTGTAAGTCTATGTTTTGACATTAATTTTGTTTGGAAAAGTGTCAAGTTAAATATTAAACCTTTTTGTTCAACAGTATAAATTCGAATTACTTTACGTCTTGAAGTAAAGTTAGTTCGGAATCGAGTAGGGTCGATTGTCGTCTATGTCGTCGCAAAGCGCGACGGGTAATAAACCTAGTTTTTAATTAAACATGAGTTTTGTCTAATAAAATCAATTTTTTTATATTTTTATTTTCTTAATTGAAGGGTATTTTGGTTATTTTATAAAAATGTAATGGATAAATTAACCTCTATCCAAATCAGGGACTAAACATGTTACGTTTATGCATAACAGGAGACTAAGCTTGTAGACCAAAACCCCAATTTGAACATACCACGGGGACTATCGATGTAATTTACTCAAAATTATAATATTCAAGAACACAATTAGAAAGATAAAAATATAGGATTCAAAATCAGAATTCATTTACAAAATTTAAATGTTCCAAAACGTTTTTTTATAGGCTAATTTTAAAATTATAAAAAGAACTTAAATATATAATATTATTCTGAAGCCGTTGAATATCACTTGTCTTAGTCTGTATTATTAGTTGTGGCCATGCAAGGGCCAACGCAACCAATGAGTTGTTCCCAAAATTGGCCTTGCAAAAGTTCAAACCAAGGACATTTCATTAAATGTTACATCCCAAACGACGACGTGTGACATCAAATCTTTGCACAAATCACATACCATGATATTAAATACACATTTCGTCGATCAACTTCAAGAACTTATATTCATAGTAATCGGATCAAAGGCGAGTGATCTAACGCGATAGTTGAATCATGATCATGCAAGTGAAACGAATGGAAAGCTCAGACCAAAATGAGATCACAAAGGCCGCGGCTTGGGCATGGTACGAGCGTGGGTCATGGTTCGAGCATAAAACCATACGAGAGATTGATGTCAGGAGACCACATGACTACAAGCCTAGGCCTTCACGGTACAAGATTGAAGCGATGAAGGAATCACAAAAGGAGTGTTATAAAAACTCACTTTTGGACATGTATGAAATAGAGAGAATTTCAAAAGAGTTATGTTGTTATATGGAGTCTAGTAGGGTTGACCGTCGCTCTAGGGCGGTTGATGGTGGTGATCATGGCGGGCGGAGTACTGTGTCGTCCAAAGAAACAAAAGGAAAAAGAAATGGTAAGAAGCATAAATGGGGTTGGAGACGACATGGGATCGTGTGTGGGTCTAGTGAGGATGTCGTGGAGCGTGTGTTAGTCGTCGGAGGCAGTCAGGACTGAAAGACGGATGCCTCGATGGATGGAGTTAAGAGTTTCGGGTGAGCCACGGTTCATGGTTGATTCAGATTGTGGTAGTTGTAGCCATCACTAAATAACTACTTGTGCATTACTATATGGTATGAGTTGTATCTTTAACATTTGAACTGATGTTTAGTACATTTGGAATGAGAGAATAATGTAATGATATAGTTTCTAATGGAATAATTCTTTTCATATGCAATCTAGCTCCTTCTATTTTGATGTTTATAGTAACTACTTATTTACCGAAGGTGCATTGCGGCGACATCATACGCAGCGTCATAAGATATAAACTAACAATTAGCCCAATTTGTTTATGGACTAAATTCATGTCATATCGTAAAGTAACTTAAATTTATATCGTTGAACGGAAACACATTATAGTCAAAACTTATATCAAGTCAAAGTGTACATCAAGAATACATAGGTTATATCTCATCCCGAATCATTTCCGAACTAAACTTACGGAAATATTTAGATTTATACCATTGAATAGTAATGTTTTATATTTGATTCTACTCATTTCTAAATAAAACTTACGTCAAAACATAGGCAAACATGATCATCTGAAAGTTGATATAAAAACATATATGAAAACATTTTATATTTAACTCGACCTGTACCAATACGTACTTAAAAATATGAACATAAAAAAATAATTTTTTAAATAATATTTGGATAAACCAGAACTTTATAAACTTAAAGTGCCGAAGTGACAAAATTTGTATTGCAATAAACCAAAACTTCAAAATTTAAATGGTTAAAATGTGCGGTCAAATTTAAAGTAAATAAACAAATATAACTCAAAAACAAATCTTACTATTATTTAATTATTAATATTATAAAACAAACATTATATTTTATTTAATTATTTTATTACTGTACATTTTTAGTTCATTTAATATATAGGTAATTACATGCATATTACATTATATGAATTTAAAATAAATTAATAGTGTAAAATTAACGTTTTTCTACATGAAATCTTCAATCACACTAAAAAACCTTCAATCTAACTATTATTATTTTATTTTAACAAATAAGTTAAAGAACTACTACATATCTATTGTATATAATAAAAAAATATTTCTTTCTCACTTGTTATTCTCTAACCCTATCTTTTTGTCACATATTATTTTTCTAAATATATTCACATCAATTTTACATTCAAAAGGGTATTATAATAATTTAAACACTCAAACTAATTTATCTCTCTTATTAAAAAAATTAATTTTATTAATTGCTATATTTTTCTCTCTTATTTAATTTTTTTAAAAATCAAACTATCATTTAAAAAAAGATATTGTTAAGGAATTAAAAATCACATATTTTTATTAAAATATTATTATGAAAAAATTATATAATATAAAAAGTTTCTAAAACACTAAACCTTTTTAAAACAAAATATATTTTAAATTGGGCCTTTTTAAAAAAATTATTAAAAAGTTGAAAATTTCAAATAATAGTTTTTTTAAAACAACTAGAA
>BJCM01134636.1:0-23001 GCA_018326385.1 Flaveria bidentis
TCTCCTCAAGCTAGCATACCCACAAGCATAAAGCAAGGCACCTTGTTGCTAGGATTTTGATACCAAAAACGCAAAGATGAAGCTGCTGGAACAAGCTTCCAGCCGTGATTTTCACAAGAGAAAGTTGTGTCTTCAATCTTTTGGTTCTTGCATGTGAGAGAGAGAAATGATTGAGTGTGTATGTGTGTTTTTGAGAGTGGTTAATTGAAACAACCAAGGCCATACCCCTAAAAGGGGCGGCCGAAAGTCATGTCTTGGATGGGGTTTTCCCCCCAAAACCAAAAGCAATTTTCTATTAGTTGTTTTAAAATTTAGATATATAATTAACCTCTTAATTATATGACACATACACTCTTTTATTATTTGGTGTTATTTAACTAAATTAAACAACATTACAAATAATATCCATGAACAAAATATCCATATAAGTTGTTCTTTCTCACATACAATCTATTTAGAAAACCCATTTTCTATAATGGTGTATTTATTTAATTGCATGATCATATCATCAATTAAACATTAGTTGGTGTTTCCTAAGCTTGTTATTGGGTATGAACCGAATTGGATCATAACGTACTAACCACATCAATGTTCTATGTGTCTTGGGCATAAAGGATCCAACATAAAGTACATGAAGTAGAAAGTTACAGACTCAAGACCTCAATGTATAGTTACCAAAAGCACAGAAGTTTTCACTAACTTGTGAAAGTTGGTGACGTTACAGAGTTACAGTAGAAAGGGGTCCAACTTTATGGAAAAATACATTAGATAAAGCATGTGTGCTGAAAGTCTTCAGAAGAAATCTGTCTTCAAGTGTTGGCTTCAGAAGACTTTGTCTCTAAAGCTTCAAAAGACTTCATCTTTGGCTTCAGAAGATATTGGTCTTGGCTTCGGAAAATTTCATACTTAGAATATTTCTGTTGCAAGTGTGAAACTTCCGAAGCATTCTTCTTCAGTGTACTTGTGCAGCATGCAGGAGACTCTTTGGGTGTTTAGGTTGTATCAGCCTCTTTATATAATCTCTACAAACTCCCCCTAGGCTGATGCTACCAAAACTCTAGAAGACTTTAGATATCAACAGTCCTTATTCATGAGGTGATCATGATCCGTCAGACTGTCAAAGTGTCTTCTCATATCAAAGAGATCATGCAGATGCAACTGAAAAATGTCTTGCCAAGTGTAGATCTCTTCAATGCCTTGATCTCTAATGACATGCCATCTTTCCGGATTTGTGGTGTATGTCCAGGACAAGATGGGTCTTCTTGATGCTAGAGGAGCTATTTGAAAGGGAGTTAATGTAGCATCCTCTGGCTGCATATTATCCTCTGCATGTCTATAGACTTCTTCATTATCATCTGGAGAATCCATATAGCTTCAAGAAGCTCATTATCCTCTGCCTGTCTACAGACTTCTTCATGTTCTTTTGGATGATGGCTTTTGATTTAGCATCTTCTTCCCTTAGCTTTCTTTTGGTTGTCTTTCTTTCCTTAGACTATCTCATGTTCAAGTTATTTGAGATACTTAAACTAAACATAGTCATAGGATAAGGGAATAAGTGATTCTACCTAATAGAGGCATGTGGCACTCAGGTAGATGATCATCTTGATCCTGTCTTCTTCTTTATCTACCTGAGGTTCTTGTTGAACCACATCCTCATGTGGAGGAGTTTCTTGAACTAGGGAGAGAGTAGCAACATGCTAATATAGTATTTTCTTTCTTCTGTCTTCTTTCATTTGAACCAGTAACTCTGCATCTTCTACCTCTTTCTTCTCCTTTGACCTCTCCATGTCAACCAGTTCATTTAGTTCATCCAAGGGGAGAGAAATGACATTGTCAATGTTATAGTTCCTGGTCTGCAAGTAGTTTATTCTGACTGCCCTCAACTCATCATCCTGAGTGTTTGGTCTGGGGACAGCCCTGATTGCAGTCTAAATGAGTCTTGCAGACCCAGAAGAGGAACTTTATCCCCTCAGCTTTGTTTTCCTCTCTCTCTCCTCCTCCTCAATCTCCTCAGATGTCATCTTTCTTTTTCCTTTGTCACTCACAGACCTTTGTGACTCAAGGTGAAGAGAGATTTGGCCTTCATTGCTTGATGTAGCTTCTAAGCTCTGGCCAGAGAGAGGTTGAGAAGCACCTTCGCCAGTAGGTGCCTCAAAAAGGGTATGGATAACTGTAGTAGTTGATGTTGATAGGATAGGGCTCTGAGGTTCTGCCACTGGGCCTTCAGTCAAGGTTTCCCCTATGAAACTAATCTTAGGGTCTGCCTCAACATCCAGTTAATCGATGGCATAGCCTAATTACCTTAGTCTTCTTCTGAAGCTGAACTCTGCAATGATCTATCCTGGATTCTTTGAGCCATTTTGTCAGCTTGTTTGATTGACTTGGATTGACAAGTGGCATTGTGACTAGATCCAGACTTTCATAGAAGTTCAAGGTGTGAAAGTTGAAGATCTCTTGTTGCCCTTGAACTCTAAGAATGATGAGGGCTTTTCTGTTGCTGTCATACCTCCACCCAATGATGTGATTTGAAGATGGTGGAGAAGAAACAACCCTTGGTATCCCTTCCTCAAACAAACTTTGTATTAAGGAGTCTCTAGAGTCCATATCAATATGAACTTAAGGAAGTTGCTGAGTTAGCACAATTGCAAGTGAGGATGGTGAGTCCTCAATGTCCATACTCTCTGAAGAACTCCCTGGTTCTATGATAGTGATGACTTTCTCCCCCTTTTTGGTAGCATCACCCACTTGCATATGTGAGCTAGGAGTTAGGTCAATCACCTCCACAGGTTCTTGCGTTCCAGGTTGAGCTCATCTTAAAGGTCTACCAGCTAGTTTGTCCTTAAGATATGAAATCTCAAGTTGCTCATCATTGACCCTGTTTTGCAAGGTAGTCACTTGAGATTCAAGGTGACTAACTTTGGAGACTAAATAGGTGCATATTGTAAATAGTTGTTGCACCTTTAGTCTTAGATTCCCCTCATCTTCATCGGAAGAATCATTGGGGGATGAGATGATTGGAGCAGACTCCTCTCTCTCATCACTAGCTTCAGGTTCTTGGCTGTTGGTTTTCCTCTGCTCATTGACAGCCTCAGTTGAGAAGTCAGTGGGCTGAGTTGCCATGGTTGAGGTCTTAATGATGTAATAACTTTCAAAAGTGAGAGCCTCTTCCATATGGACATCCTGAACAAGTTTATAAGTGTCCACCTCAGTAGTAGGTGACTGATGTGTGATAGAAATAGGAGACTCAGGAGAATTCATCTCTCTTTGAGTAGGGGAAAAGAAGAGTGAATCATGATACTCATTGAAGCCTAGATCTTCAGCAGTACAAAAGTCACGGTTGGGAATTGGTTGGTTGAGATCTAAAGGCTGGGGGTGGTAACTGTCCCCTGAAGGATGATCACCTGAGTGTTGAGACTCAGAGTGATGGCTTAAGGCAGTTTGGCTTATGAGCTCATCAAGCTGAGCATGAGGATCCTCAACACTGATCAGTTTGGCTTAGATGGAAAAGGAGTGGTTTGCTCTTCAGGAGAAGTGGGAGCTCAAGTGTCCACGTCTTCCTGTGTGGGTAAGTATATAGGGGCCTCCACAGACTAAATAGTTTGAGTAGGGGTTCGTTTGTGTTTTCTTTGGTAGGTGAGGGTGATTTGTGGCTGTTGAGGTGGTAGGGAAGTAGAAGGTGTGGGTTCAACACTAGCTGGTGCTGCTAGGTTCTCACCTTGAGCAACGAGCTCTAATATTTTTTAGACCAGGGCTATTTCTACCCAGAGAAGCCAATAGTGGGCTTTCTCATTATTTTAAAGATATCGGGCTTCATCTGTCAGAATTTAAGAATATTACATGTTCCCTTTAACTATGAGCCCAGTTCACAGTTAAGAATGTATTGAACATATCTAGGGAACATGTAATACTCTAAGGAGTCCACATTTGCAAACAAATTAGTATAAACAAACAGAGAATACCTGAACTTGACATCCTGAACCATCCCATGGACAATGAAGGAGAAATCTTTAAAAATCTGGTCCCATCCACCATGCTTGTTTGATAAGCTGCGGATGACCACATGGAGTAGGAATTTCCATTGGGATGAGACCTTCCCTTTCCTGAAGGTCTTGACAGAATAGTATCCCTCATAGCCCATCTGCGCGAAGGACTAGTTAACAGCTTCCTTGGGAAAGAACACCTCACCTTCTTCATCATCCAGTTGAAGAAGCATGTTGATGATGGCCGGAGTGAAGAAGACTGTTCTCCCCTGCACTGTGGTTGATAGTGCATTCTCCCCATCCATTATGACCTCTTGGCAGGTCTTCCAGAATTCTAGCAGTTAATCCTCATAAAGAGGAGGATCAATGGTTAGGGAGGTGAAATAATTTGATAGAGCTAAGAAACAACAAACCTCTGAGAAATGTGGATCTTTCTCTAAGCTTAATAGAGAAACCTGATTATGTTGTCTGTGTAATATCATGGTAAAGTTCAGATCATTTCTATGTCGAGGGTCAGCCATTTCGAGATAGCTTAAGGATGAAGAAAGAAGGAAGAGAGAAATTTCAGAGAGAAATTTGGGGTTTTAGGTCAGTAGTAAGAAGGAGATGATAGAAAGAAGGGGAAACCATTGGGTTTATATGTGAAAAACGATTTCAAATAAAGTTTAATGAAAGAGGATAAATTTTGAAATCCGGATGTTGGTCCCACCTCTAAAAAAGTAGTTTACTTTTGCTCAAAAAGTAAATTAAGAGGATAAATTTCAGATAAAGTTTAATGAAAGACGATAAATTATCATTGGAAGTTGTAATGAAAAAGCTTCCAAAGCTAAACTGACTTCGGAAGATTTTCCTGATAGTTGTGAAAATTTTGCTTCGTAAGAAAAATTAAGACTTTAATGATTTGTTCCAGAAGAACAAAGCTTCCGAGAGTTAATTTGCTTTGAAAGAGAATGGTGCTCGAAAACATATAAGTGTCTGAGACAAGCATTTAAGCTTCGGAAGATATTTTAAAATTTTCTTCCGAAGGTAAATTTCTTAGACATTTATTTGTTTTAAAGGCATGATTTTCTTCCAAAGATAAAAACTTATCTTCCGAAGGATAAAAAATTTTCAAAAATCTAAGGAAAGTCTTCAAAAAGAATTTCATCCAAAGAAAACAAGAGTTTATGAAAGTAATGAAATAGACAACTTAGGTCACACAGATTTTATGAAATAGTAAGAAATTAGTTTTAAGAAAAAACTACTCAAAGTTTATCATCCCAATAGCTGATATTAGATATTTAAATCTCTGCTCATCAAATGCTTTTTTATACAAATCAGCATATTGTTCATTTGTGTGAACTTTGACTAGTTTAAATAATCCTTTTTCATAATTATCTCTTATTAAATGATACCTGATGTTGATGTGTTTAGTCCTTGAGTGCTGCATAGGATTCTCTGTGATAGAAATAGCACTGTTGTTGTCTATGTGAATGGGAGTCTTCTTGAAGTTTAGTCCAACACCTGATTCTGAATCCAATGCACTTGAGCACAGCAGCTTGCAGCAGCAATGTATTCAGCTTTAGCAGTTGATGCTGAGACACAGGATTGTTTCTTTCATTGCCACTAGACAACCCTTCCACCATGAAACTGACATCCCCCAGATGTAGACTTTGCAGTCATGTTGCATCCACCATAATCACTATTTGTATATGCATACAGATTGAAGTCAGAATTCTTAGGATACCACAAACCAAGTCTTGAAGCACCTTTGAGGCATCTTAGAATCCTCTTGACAGTGATAAGGTGAGACATCTTAGGGTTGGCTTGATATCTCGCACAAATACATGTAGCCAACATGATATCAGGCCCGCTAGCTGTAAGATACATAAGAGACCCAATCACAGCCCTGTAAAGGTGTTCATCCACACACTCCCCCTCAAGATCAGGTCCAAGGGAGTGGTTTCTTGCTATGGGTGTCTTAGCAATCTTAAAATCAGTCATGTCGAACCTCTTAAGTATGTCTTGAACATACTTTGACTAACTAATGAAGATGCCATCTTCAACTTGCTTCACATGAATTCCCAAAAAGAAATTGAGTTCCCCCATGGCACTCATTTCAAATTTGTCCCTCATCAGCTTCTCAAAGTCTTTGTAGAGCCTTGGATTAGTTGAACCAAAGATGATGTCATCTACATATACTTGAACTAGCATCATGTGATTTCCCTATCCTTTGATGAAAAGAGTTCCATCTATAGTACCCCTCCTGTATCCATGTTTGCAGAGATACTGAGATAGAGTCTCATACCACTTCCTGGGTGTTTGATGTAGTCCATAAAGAGCTTTGTCAAGCTTGCAGACATAATCAGGATGATCAGGATCTGCAAAAGCAGGTGGCTGTTTGACATACACCTCTTCATCAATCACTCCATACAGAAAAACACACTTTAAGTCAAGTTGATAGACCTTGAAGTTCTTGGATGTAGCAAATTCCAGGAATATTGTAACAGCTTCCAGTCTTGCTACAGGAGCAAAGACATCAGTGTAGTCAATCTCTTCTTCTTGTGTGTACCCTTGAACAACTAGTCTAGCTTTGTTGTTGATAATAATGCCTCTATCATCCTTCTTGTTCCAAAACACCCATTTGGTTCCATTGGTAGTCTTCCTATGAGGAAGAGGATAAAGGTTCCAAACTTTCTGCCTTTTGAATTGAAGTAGTTCCTGTTGCATAGCTTCAACCCAACTTCCATCCTATAGAGCTTCATCAATTTTCTTTGGCTCTATCTGGGATAAGAAATAAGAGTGAAGACAAACATTTGCCTCATGGGTTTGTCCTCTTGTTTTTACCCCTGTGACAACATCTCCAATGATGTTTGTGGTGGGGTGAGACTTGTGGATCCTTAGCTGAGGGACCACAGCAAGTTGTTAAGAGAGATCTAAATTTGAAAACTTTAGATTTGGCATAGAGGTTTAACCCGCTACATCAACACACTTATCAAGAGAAGCTTGATCCAATGAGTGTGACATCATTGATGTTTTCATCTATGGAGTGGTTATCAGCATCAAGAAATTCCTGATCACTGTCACCACCTCCATTGTTTTCTTCAACATTTGAAGCATCTTTGTCAGGTTTTGGAGCCTCTGAGATGGTGGTGCTTATAAATGTTTCAGCTGAGTTTGTTATTGTGGTGCTTATAGAAACCTCATTTGCAGAAGTAGTTCCAACTGGAGTTGAAGATGTATTACATGAAGGTCTTCTTAGCTCAAATCTTGGACAAGGATCACCTGTATTTAAGTTTTCTGCAGATAGTTGGTAACTAAATCAAGATCAAACAGCCAACCAGGACCAAAACCAGCTACAGATAGTGTGTGTTCACAGAAAGTCACATTGGCTGACTCCTTAACAATTCTAGTTCTGAGATTGTATACTCTATAAGCTTTAGCTTGGGAAGAGTATCCTATAAAGTGTCCATCATCTGATTTCTCAGCAAATTTGGCAATTTGATCTTTGGTATTCAAGATGGTGCAAGGACATCCAAATGACCTGAGAAAACCAAGGAAAGGTTTCCTCTTATGCCAAAGTTCATAATGAGTCTTGCCATGAGTCTTGCCATGGTGCAAGGACATCCAAATGACCTGAGAAAACCATTTGGCTAAGGAGTCTTGGGAGCACTATATTATCTTGTAATACCTTTTTCCTTTCAAAATGAATCAAGGATTTGGTTCTTGAATTCAGTTCCTTGATCACATCTTATGGTTTAGACCTTGTGATCAGATTGATTCTCAATCTTTAGGATGAAATTCTTTAGAATCTCAGGGTCTCATTCTTAGTTCCAGGGAAGAAAACCCAAGTGAATCTTGTAACGTTATCTGTGATCACCAAACAATAAGAGGTCCTTCCTAGACTCATTACATTGGTGTGGCCAAAGAGATCCATATGTAACAAGTGTAGGGGTGTAGTGATGGAGTTTCTTTCCTTAGGCTAGTGAGATACCTTATGTTGCTTCCCTTTCAGGCATGCAACATAATGATCATCACTTGTAAACTCTTTCTTTGGTATTCAAGTTACCAAATCATTCTTAATTAGTTTATTCTTATTCATAAAGTTTACATGGCACATTCTTTTATGTCATAGGAAAGACTAATCACTATTGGCTTTAGACAGAAAGCATGAAACTTCTCCAGTGGGAGAGGCTTCTTGCAAGTCCATCTTCTACATGTTCCCTTTCCTAGGGGCTCTAAGTAGAATATGCTCATAAGGAATGACCACCTCGGGCTTGAGAACAATGCACTCATGCCTAGTAAAGAGCATGTTATGACTCTGATCACAAAATTGGGATGCACTTAGAAGATTGTACCCAAGCTCCTTGAAAAAGTTTACCTATTCAATGTTGAGCTTACCATTTGTGACCTTGCCCCTTCCTTAAATGTAACCACCTTCATCTCCTTTAAAAGCAACTGGTCCTCCATCAATCCTTTCAAAGTTCTGGAGTAGTGACCTATTACCTGTCATGTGCCTGGAACAACCACTATCAATGATCCAAACATTTGTTTGTCTTGAGGTATCCCTTCACAAAGAAAATGATTAGTTACATTTGGAAAGCCAAGCCTTATTTGTCTTTGGCTCACTAAGAGAAACAAAAGGTAATGCAACAGTAACAGATCCTATGGTTGTGCTTGGAGGATCTTGAGCTGTTGTTGATGGAGAATTTTCAGTCACTTGGTCTTTCTTAGACTTCCACACCACCTTTGGAAGCTTGGACTTGACCTTCAATACTGCGGAAGCTTTTGTGACTTCGGAAGTTTTAATGACTCGACCTTCGGAAGATTCTGCAAACACTGCAACAGATTTCAGTGCTTTAGAATTATTCCTTCCTTCCGAGACCAACTTTTCTTCTGAAGGCAATTTTCCACTTGCCTTCTTCTTAGTTTTGGAGCTTCCGAAGGAAACAGGTTTTCCTTCCGAAGCTTGAATCTTCTTGGAACTCTTGGAAATCCTTGTCTTGGTAATATGAAGAGTACCTTTAGGATTGTATGGACAATCCTTAGCAAGATGATGAGTACTTTCACACATGACACAATCCATTTTCTTCTTCACAAGAGTCTTCTGCTGGGAACAAGACTGGCTTTGGTCATATCACTTCTCCACCCTCATCTTTACAGATGCTAAGACAGTCCTTTTGGGCTTAGGACTGTTCTTGGAGTTGGATGGTCCAGGCTGTGTAGCAGTGGTACACAGCAGATGTACTGAGATGATTTGAACATGAACCAGAACTCTTAGTAGAAGAGTTTAGGTTGATGTCTTCAGTCTTTACTACTTCAAACCCTGCAGAGATAAAAACTTGTTTCTGCTTAGAGTCAAAAGTAGCCTTGATCTCTTGAGCCTTCCTACCTTTTCTTTTGCTCTTTCTGATTAAGTTCTTTCTCATTGACTTGGTCATCACAGTCTTCTTCTTCTCCTCAAAAGGATAATGGACCTTCTTATAATCCTCTTCTTCACTCTTCTTAAAGAGATTCTTCACTATCACTTCTTCATCCTCTTCACTTAAAGGATCTATGAGAGGAAGCTCATCTTCACAAGTTCCACACCTGGGTGATCTTACAGCCAAGATTGTGTGTGTAGGGATGAGGATATCATGTTCTTGAAGGTCTCTTCTTCAAGAACACACTTTTCTACCCTGGCTTTGCAGATCACAAGCTCAGCCTGGGACTCAGTCAGCTTAGTTATGAAATCTTTAATCTGAGTCCTAAAATTTGTATGCTCATGTTTTAGAAGTAAATAGTTTTCTCTAAGTCGTCTATCTTCAGTTTATAATCATTTTCAGACTTTCTAAAATCGGCTTTTAAATTTTTTAAGGACTCAAGATCAGATCTTATTTCTAAGTTGTAGGACCTGTATCTGTTAACTTTAGTAATGCATTCAGGAGTATAGAGATGTTCCATACCTTAGCTTCATCATGATCAGCCATCAGTTTTGGAGAAGCATCTTCAACCTGAAAGCTCCAGTCAAAACCTCCTTCTTCAACAGCAACACCAGCCTGCTGCTTTGGCTTCTCATTTTGGGAAGCTTTATTAGTGTAGTTTGGTTTAGTTTGTGCTTGACCACCATTTGTTCTTGGCGCCTTACACTCCCTAGCAAAGTGGCCCATCAAGTTACAGTTGTAACACTTGACTTTGATTTTATCCAACCCAAACTTTCCACTAGTTGCATTGCTTGGAAATTTCTTCCAGTCTGCTTGTAGAACTTCTTGGCTCTATGAGTGAGAAGAGCCATCTACTGGACTATCTCCATGTACTCTAGATCATCTGGATAGATACAGTCCAGGTCTTCAAGGGTGAAAAGAAAGCTACCATAACTTTCATCAGAAGACACAAAGGCTTGAGAAGAACTTCTCTCTTGGAATGGGCTTCCTTGAGTTTATTTCTCCCTTGGTATCTCAGGGAAGGTGATGAAAGGACCCTTAGATGAGTTGTTAGGATAGCATATGAGATGATGTTAGGGTTCTATGCTATCCCTTTCAACCACAAGAAGGGCTGAACCCATTTTATTGTTGGAGTTGCCAGATTAACCTTGCATGTTCATCTCCATCTCGTAGCCACTGAGAATCCCATATAACTCTGTCAGGATGAGAGTTTTCAGGTTCTCAGTCCTCTTGATAACCACACAGTATTATGTCCATTGCCTAGGAAATGAGGACATGAACTTCCTTACAATGTCTCTGTTCTCAAGAGCAACTCCTCCATCCACTAGGGTACCCACAATCTCAACATACCTGAAGTATTGTTGAGTCATGGTTTCACCTGCTTTGAAGGTGAAGTTTTCAAACTGTTGCTTCAGGAGATCCTTCTTGTTCTCCTTTGTTTCAGTGGAACCCTTATACATCAGTTTCAATGCGTCTCACAGCCGCTTAGCTGTTTTGCATTTCTTGAAACCTCTATATACAGAGTTAGGAAGAGCAGTCTGAAGGGCTGTCATGGCTTTCCGGTCAATCTCTACTCTCTTTCTATCTTCATCCGAGTAGTCTATCACAGCCTTGGGGATCATACCACCACCAGTAGCAGAAGGGGTGTATGGCATGTAAAGTCCATTCTTAACATACTCCCACATTATTAAGTCTAGAGACCTGATGAAACCTTCATTTCATAGGCACCAGGTATCAAAGTCTTAAAGAGTGATCAGTGGGGACTTGTTCATGGTTCCAGTTACCATGTCAGTTTTGGAAATGGCTGCCATTTGAAAAGTTTAGTATTTGTGTGTGTGTGAGGGATCTAAAGATGGTGAGATCTTATATCAAGAGCCTGGAAAGCTCTGATACCAAATGCAAGACCGGTGAAGGGTGGTCACTTACAACACAACAACACAAAGAGAAGAACAAACTAAACTTAATCAAATAATGAATTGGATGAACCACAATAGAAGATACTAAGAACACAAGTAAGTAAGAGACATAATAAGAGAACAAGATACACAAGTATATGGTTTTCAAAATTGCAGTATATTGCTTTGTCAAGTTCTATTACAAATGTTACAAAGCATAAAAGAAAGTTACAAGAACCTAAGATACTTATACTGCATCCTACAGCTGGCCATACTTTGAAGGCCAGCTGGATACAATTGACTAGACACAAAACAAAATCAATTGTAAAGTCAAAAGGCAGATTGCCTTTTGACTAGTGACTATGATACGCCATAGCTCAAATCCTTATCTATTACAAAAAAGATAAATTACACGAAGTAGAAAGTTACAGACTCAAGACCTCAATGTACAGTTACCAAATGCATGGACCTTTTCACCAACTCATATAAGTTGGTGACTTTACAGAGTTGCAGTGGAAAGGGGGTCCAACATTATGTAAAGTACATCAGATAAAGCATGTATTAAAATTCTTCGGAAGAAATATGTCTTCAAGTGTTGAGCTTCATAAGACTTTGTCTCTAAAGCTTCAAAAGACTTCATCTTTGGCTTCAGAAGATTTCACACTTAGAATATTTCTGTTGCAAGTGTGAAACTTCAGAAGTATTCTTCTTCAGTGTACTTGTGCAGCATGTAGGAGAGACTTTGGGTGTTAGGGTTTCATCAACCTCTTCATATAATCTCTACAAGTTCCAAGAAGTTTCCAGCTTCAGAAGGAAAATATCTTTCCTTCGGAAACTTCAAAATGAAGAAGAAGGCAAGTGGAAAATTTCCTTTCGAAGAAAACTTGGTCTCGGAAGAAAGGAATACTTTCGAAGCACTGACGTCTGCTGCAGTGTCTGTAGAATCTTTCAAAGGTCCAGTCATCAAAACTTCCGTAGTCTTAAAAGCTTCTAAAGTGTTGAAGGTCAAGTCCAAACTTCCAAGGGTGGTGTGGAAGTCTAAGAAAGAACAAGTGACTAAAAGTACTCCATTAAAAACATTTCAAGATCCTCAAAGCACAACTATTGCATCTTTTACTGTTGCATTATCTTCTACTTCTTTTATTGAGCACAAAACAAGTAAGGCTTGGGTTTCCAAATGTAACTAATCGTTTTCTTTATGTAGGAATGACTCAAGACAAACAAAAATATTTGGATCATTGATAGTAGTTGTTCTAGGCACATGACAGGAAATAGGTCACTACTCCAAAACTTTGAAAGGATTGATGGAGGGCTAGTTGCTTTTGGAGGAGATGAAGGTGGTTACATTTTTGGAAGGGGCAAGGTCACAAATGGTAAGCTCAGCATTGAAAAGGTAAACTTTTTCATAGAGCTTGGGTATAATTTCTGAGTGTATCTCAATTTTGTGATCAGTGTCATAACATGCTCTTTACTGAGCATTAGTGCACTTTTCTCGAGCCCGGGGTGGTCATTCCTCATTAGCATATCCTGCTTAGAGCTCCCAGGAAAGGGAACATGTATAAGATGGACTTGCAAAAACATCTCCCTCTAGAGAAGTTTCATGCTTTCTATCTAAAGCCAATAGTGATAATTCTTTCCTATGTCATAAAAGAAAGTGCCATGTAAACTTTAAGAACATAAATAAAATGATTAAGAATGATTTGGTAACTGGAATATCAAAGAGAGATTTTACAAGTGATGATCATTGTGTTGCATGCCTGAACGGGAAGCAACATAAGGTATCTCATAAACCTAAGGAAAGAAATTCCATCACTACACCCCTACACATGTTACACATGGATCTTTATGGCCCACCAGTGTAATGAGTCTAGGAAGGACCTCTTATTGTTTAGTGATCACATATGACTTTACAAGATTCACTTGGGTTTTCTTCCCTGGAACTAAGGATGAGACCCCTGAGATTTTGAAGAATTTCATCCTAAAGATTGAGAATCAATCTGATCACAAGGTCAAAACCGTAAGATGTGATCAAGGAACTGAATTCAAGAACCAAATCCTTGATAATGTTTGTGATGAAATGGGTATTACAAAACAATATAATGCTCCGAGGACTCTTCAGCAAAATGGTGTTGCTGAGAGGAGAAACATGACACTGATTGAAGCTGCAAGAACCATGTTGTCTGACTCTAAGATGCCCATCACCTTCTGGGTAGAGGCAATCAACACTGCCTGCCATGTGCAAAACAGAGTCTTAGTGGTTAAGACTCATGGCAAGACTCCATATGAACTTTGGCACAAGAGGAAACCTTTCATTGATTTTCTCAGGTCATTTGGATGTCCCTCCACCATCTTGAATACCAAAGATCAAATTGCCAAATTTGCTAAGAAATCAGATGTTGGACAATTTATTGGATACTCTTCACAAGATAAGGCTTATAGAGTATACAATCTCAGAACAAGATTGTTGAAGACTTTATTGGTTCTAGTCCTGTTGGTTGTTTGATCTTGATTTAGTTACCAACTGTTTTAACAAATCTTGTGAGAATATTTCAGGATCTGCAGAATTTTTACCTACAGGTGATCCTGACCCAATATTTAAGCTAAGAAGGCCTTCAAGTAACACATCTTTAGCTCCAATTGTAATTACTTTTGCAAATGAGGCTTTTATCAGCACCATAATGACAAATTCAGCTAATACATCTGGGATGCCTAAACATTTTAGCTCAGAGGCTCCACAACCAGATAAAGATACTTCAAATGTAGAAGAAAATGATGGAAGTGGTGATAGTGATCAAGAATTTCTTGATGATGACTCCATAGATGACAACATCAATGATGTCATACACTCATTAGATCAAGTCTCTCTTAATAAGTGTGTTGATGTAGTAGGGGAAACATCAATGCCATATCTAAATTTCTCTAATTTAGATCTCTCTCAACAACTTGCTGTGATCCCTCAGCTAAGGATCCACAAGTCTCATCCTACTACAAACATCATTAGAGAAGTTCACTCAGGGATAAGAACAAGAGGACAAACCCATGAAGCAAATGTTTGTCTTCACTCTTGTTTCTTATCCCAGATAGATCCAAAGAAAATTGATGAGGCTCTAAAGAATTGAAGTTGGGTTGAAGCTATGCAAGAGGAGCTATGTCAATTCAAAAGACAAAAAGTTTGGAACCTCTGTCTTCTTCCTTATGGGATCATACAAATAAATATTGACACCAATTTAGAAAATAGGTTTTTAGGCTCTAGATTGCGTGATCTAACCATCCAAATAAACCTGTTTTTTACTCCTCCCTACAACTCACTCACTCAAAATGGCCCTTAACAAATCCAAAGTAAAGATGGGAACTATGACAAAGGCTCCTTTCATTACTCCTAAAAATTTCAGGTCTTGGAGTAGAAGAATGGAAGGCTTCATTAGATACAAAGACAACAAAATGTGGAACTCCATTGTCAACGGCCCGTATAAGCCAAAGGTGGCATCACCTGGTGGAATCGGTGTCATGATAGAAAAAGCTGTTAATGATTATTTTGACGAAGATCGAAAGAAGATGGACATCGAGAGCAAAGCTCTGACCATTCTTATGACTGCAATACCGAACTCCATTATGGTGGGTTTCGAGCATTGCAAGACTGCTAAAGAATTCTTTGATGCACTTGTTCAGATGTATGAAAACTCCAACAACTCTAAGAAGGACTCATTAAAGCAGCAGTTCGAGAACTTCACTCATATTGCTGGAGAGACCCTCAGCCAGCAGTACTTCAGGTACATTGATCTTATGTCTTCTCTTCAGTTTGTGAAGATCACTCCCGAACTTAGAGATCTTACTAGAAAGTTCATGAGTGCTCTTCCAAACGAGTGGACATTCTACTATGTCTCTATCAAGAGAACATACAACTTAAACACTCTTACTATGACTAAACTCTACGACATCCTTGATGGATATCACCTAGAGATGGAGAGTAAGAAGGGCCACCAAACAAGCAGACCCACGAGTCTTCCTGCAAGAAACGCTTTAATGGTTGTTCAAAGCTCAATACCCCCACAACCTCAGCACTACCTGACCTACCAGCAGCCATCCTGCTCTTCTGGACCATACATCACTTTTCCTGAGACTCCAAGGTCTCAACAGGCTCAACACAATTCAATTTAGGAAAGTTGTGCCTTTGTCTCAGGAAGTGGACAGTCTGGTGATTTTCAATATTGTTTTGATGATCTTGAGTGTTTTAATCCAGACGATGTAGAGTATGTGGATATTGTCCAACAGATGGCTCTTTTAACTTATAGAGCGAAGATGTTCTTTAAGAGAACTGGAAGGCATTTCCCTCAAAACCCAACTACCAGCAAGTTTGGGTTTGACAAGACCAAAGCAAAGTGTTACAATTGTAACTAACTTGGTCACTTTGCAAGCAAATGCAAGACTCCCAAGCCCAATCCGGGAACCCCAGATGCCTCCACACATCCCTCAACCTCAAAGCCCACTGAAAAGTCAACTAAAACAGCTTCAATGGCTCAAGAAGTTGACTTGAGCTTCATGGTACAGGATGTGACTCCTACTCAAGCCCTCATAGCCGAAATAGATGATGCCCAGGTATATGAACATCTCTATACTCCAGCCTGTATAGCTAATGTTAAATTTTATCAGGATTACAATATGGAAATCAGATTTGATATTGAGTCTTTAAATATCTTAAAATCAGATTTTAAGAGAGCTAAATCTGACTACCAAAAGAAAATTGAGGAGTTAGAGAAAACCCTGTCTCTTTTAAAACATGAACACACCAACTACAAGACTCATATCAAGGATCTGATATCCAAATTGTCTGAGGCTCAAGCCCAGGTTGTCACTGCTGAGGTTCAGGCCAAGAAGCATGCTATTTCTAAGCAGAACTTCCAAGCTATTCTTACATCATCCTCCCACTCCAAACTCTGTTATCAAAACAAAGGAGGGTTGGGAACCAATAAAATTGCTCCAACACACTCTTATGAGTCTATTAGACAACCTAGATGTGGTAGTGAGGAGCAAGAGGTTCCAACTGTTGACCCTTCCTCACTAGAGTTAAAGGATAAAGCAACAATAATGGTCACCACGGGGAAGGAAGAGGTAGATGTACCCATATCCTCCTATGAAGATAAAATCCTAACCACTAAGGCCAGAAGAAGTAGAGCTAAAGCTGCTAGAAGAACTGCCAAGAAAGTGGCCGAGTCCAAACTGAATATTGACCCAAAGCCAAAAGGTGTCTTTATTTCAGCTGGATTCCAAGTGTTAGGTACTTCTGATTCAGGAAAGGAGTGTAATACCAGCACATCTATCCTACCAAAGGATCAGAAGTTGAAGGGAAAGGTTGCTGATGAAGAGAAAAAGCCTAAGAAACAACAAACCTCATATTTCGAAAGGACTAACATTACATGCATAATGTGTGGTCTGCAAAACTTCATGGCTAAAGATTGTTACTACAATCCAGCAAGCACAATTATGCTAATAATGTTAGGAAAGAAGGAGGCAAGGAAGGTTTCAAATTTGGACCTTTTGAAATGGTTCAAGTGATGAAGAAGGGAAAACAAGTTTCCGAAGCAAGGTTGCTTTCGAAAGAAACTCCTTCTTCCGAAGGGAAAATGGATACGGAAGCAAAAGCTACTAAGGTTCGGAAGAACAAGAAAACTCCCTTGAAACCATCCCAGAAGAAGATTGCTTCGGGAGAAAAGGTGGTGAAGGCTTCTTCAAAAAAGAAAGAATCATTGGAAGAAGGCCATGCTGCAAAAGCTTCTACAAGCTCATCCTTCAAGATCAACAAAAGGATGGACTGGAGGATCAAGGAAGATGCTGCAGCCCAAACCTCTTCTCCAAAGACATCTGTTGAACCCCCATGCATATCATTTGGTTCAATTATGTCATTATCCTTAGAAGAACCCAAGACCAGCAAGGCTTGGGCTTCCAAACAAAACTAACAATCTCATCTTATGTGCAGGGACATCCATATGACAAGAAAAACAATGTCTGGATTGTAGATAGTGGATGCTCCAGGCACATGACAGGGAACAGATCTCTCC
This sequence comes from Flaveria bidentis, assembly GCA_018326385.1. Classification (NCBI taxonomy): domain Eukaryota; kingdom Viridiplantae; phylum Streptophyta; class Magnoliopsida; order Asterales; family Asteraceae; genus Flaveria; species Flaveria bidentis. Next base: position 17,334 of record BJCM01134636.1, read on the forward strand.
TTCAACAGTTTCAACACTATGATGGAGGTCCTATCCAATTTGAAGGTGAGGCTGGAGGATGTATTACTGGCAGAGGGAGTGTATCTAATGGTATATTAAAGGATGACAAAGTTCACTTTGTCAAATAGCTTGAACACAATCTATTAAGTGTTTCTTAATTCTATGATCAAAAGCACCAGATGCTTTTCACAGAACATGTGCATTATCCTCAAAACAGGGATGACAATTCCTTCGGAATTGGTGCTTCTTAGATCTCCCAGGAAAAGGGATATGTACAAGCTGGATATGAACAATGCTTCCCCAATGGGTGAAGTATCATGCTCTCTTTCCAAAGCTGATAGTGAAGAGTCAACACTGTGGCATAAATGTATGTGTCATGTAAATTTTAAGACAATGAATAAATTGGCTAAAAATAACTTGGTACATGGTTGCCTAAAAAGGAGTTTTTCTACAAAGATAACTGTGCTGCATGCCTGAAAGGGAAACAACACGGGACATCTCACAAATCCAAATGTGTTAACTCTATCACTACTCCATTACACTTATTGCACATGGATCTTTTTGGTCCCATAAGTATAATGAGCATTGGAAGGAAATAATACTGCCTTGTGATAGTTGATGATTTTACAAGATTCACATGGGTATTCTTTTTAAGAACTAAAGATAAAACTGCTGACACATTAAAATCTTTTATTCTTAAAATAGAAAATCAAATTGATCACAAGGTTAAAATAATTAGATGTGATCAAGGGACTGAGTATAAGAACTTTGTTCTTGACTCATTCTGTGACTCAAAATGTGTTAGGAACGTGTACTGGACGATGTACTAACTAATTAACGTGTAAACCGAATCAAATAGTGCGGAATCCTATTTGATTGGCGATCCAATCAGTGAGAACGCACGTAGAAAGACTTATGTATTGAATCTAACGTTAAGAATCGATTAGGAATCGATCTACTACGATCTATGATCTTGAAGTATGATCTTAGAGGTCTCTGGACGGCTAGGGTAAGTATGGAGTCGAAGTGTGTTCAATACTTACGTTTTTCCACGAATTAGGTGGTATTTATAGGTTAGGGTTGCTCATTCGGGCGACTGAACCATTAGCATGGTTCAGTCGTGCGATTGAGCCATGCGGTTGATCCATTGCACGACTGAGTGTTCAGTCATGCGACTGAGCCAATCTCATGTTACATTCATACGACTGATCCAGTCTCCTGGTTTAGTCGTGCGACTGATTCATTCGCATGAAGTTGTTCATGCATATGCTCCATTAGCATGGGCCATTCGCATGATAACTTCATATTACGAAGTTTGAATATATTAATTGTCATTACATTATTTATATTAATTCAAACAACCACAAACCTATATAATCAAGTCAATATGCATTAAACAACTCATTAATGAAATATTAAACATTATAATCACAACCAAACATTTACATTTCATTAAGTACCCAACTATTACAAAAGCGTAAGACACTGAAAACATATTACATTGAGTTCAGAAACTAGGGACACATGTACCTACAAACTCCCCCTTGGACCTAGTTTCATCTAATGTCTTACCATCTTCATAACCTCTTCATACTTATTGTACTTCTCTTCTTTTGTGACTCCTGTGTGTATCTCAAACGCAAAGCAGAGTTGTATAACATTCTAAAACTGTAGAGCTTGTACAATATCTTGAGAGTCATAGAATAGTGGCCAATTGTATAATGTGTATACATCATCTGCAGATAAGTTTGTGAGCCACATCAGGTCAAATACCCTGATAGTATCCATTTGCCCTCTTTGTTCAAGACAATGTCTGCCTCTCGTGTCCTCCAATCATAGTACCACCATTTGAAGTGTGGAGTGAAGTCCTGTGGCATTTCCCGTAGTGGGATCTTAGACTTGGTACGCGGAGGACTCCACTTCAGCACTATTCTCGGTTTTCCAGTTATGGCATCAACCTCAGACCTTCTGATATACTTCGTTGGTTGTTGAGGTTTGAATTTGACCCATCTGGTCTGGTACTCTCTCTTTAGTGCTGCTTCAAACTAGCCAGACATCTTGCGTGGATCAGCGTATAGCAGTTTCAGCTTCACTAACTAGTTAAGCTCGAATCCAGGAAGAGTCTTCAGGTCGTGTGGGAACCTGAAGTACTCGATCCCTTTCTCACGTTTAACTGCATAAATGTTGAGATCTTCAAAATATGCCCATGCTATGATTCTGCCCGACACCTTGTGGTGTTTCTTCACTTTGTACAACTTGGTGTAGACAGTCGACTTTGACACACTGCATTGGGCTCTTATCTTTTCAAAGCATGCAGGCCACTCAGCCTTTCTGATATTAACTTCAGCATCCAAGGCATGGGCCTTATCTTCCATCTTGTCCGACTCTTGATCCAGTTTATCTAGAGTCTCAAACGTTTCACTGACTACATTGTCTCCCTGATTGGGAATGACATTACCCTCATTGTCAGTGTACTCTGGATAATGCTGGTTTGTGACATCTTCAATCTCGATTTCATCCACATCGTTGAGCTCGTCGTCACTTTCCACATAGACTGTTGGAGCGTCTTTCACAATCTCGTCGGCATTGAGTTTGAACATTTCTTCTATTTGCTTGTCAGTGAGATTGTGAATGATCTTTCCTTCTTCAGGAGTGTACATCACCAATCTCCTGACTATACCCTGCAGATCAAGAATCAACATGAGCTGAGTCTTGATTTGTTGGAGGGGAGCAACATCATATTCATCCCTCTGAATGTTTGGATGTGCTTGATTTAGACATTCAACACAGCAATCATTAGTTAATAATCTAAACAGAAACATCAACATTAAATATAAACATTCATTACATTAATTTGATATAAGATTCAAATACATATGATTTAAATAACAAAAACAACTAAGTGTTAATCTTGTCCTGGATCATATGCTCTTCTGCTGACGGGGCGGATGTGGAGGCATCTTGATCATGTGCTTTCTTCGTCCTCCTCTCACTTGGAGGTGTGGCACCTACAACAGATGTGTCATCTTCATCATCATCAGCACCAAGTTCTCTATCAGATAAGAGAAGATCATGCTAGAAAAGCTGAAAGGGTGGTTCAGCACTAGTGCCACGTAGGCATTTTGTATAAAGGTCGTCGAATCCACCCCTTCGTGAAGCTATGCAATTGAGGATGACGTGTGCCAAGTACTTTTACTGGGGACACAGGATGTTCTTGTTGAGCACCCCTGCGTTGATATCCCAGCGTACTTCATCCTCATGAAGCACCCTCTCACCGTCAGTGGGTAAAGTCTGGTGGGGTAGTTTGTATCATCTCCCAACCCAAGTAAACACTGAATGTCTTCAGCGGTGATCTCAATATCCAGTCCAAAGATAGAGCTCCTTATGCGGTACGGCTCATGTGATCGGTCACCGATGCATTCTCCCAGAAGACCTGTTGTATAGACCTGTAAGGGGTGCATGGTGTAGAAATAGCCTGGTGGATCCCGGATCGCTTACGGAAAGCGATGATCCCTGCAAACTCGGCTCCATTCCAAGTTATGGAGTCTAAGTGAGCACAGATGTTGTGCTTAGGGTTGATAGACCATCTATCAGCCATCTATCTATAACACAAGACACATTAACATTAGATAAACACATGACACAAATCAGTTCTAATTAACTGGATTGAATTCATTCTGGTTCATTCATGCGATTTAACCATGCGACTGTGTTCAGTCGGTTGTCCTGTCATGCGACTGGACTCAGTCGGGTGAATGAACCGGCGACTGAGTTCAATTGGTTGACTGAGCCTTTGATTGGTTCAGCCGGCCGACTAAGCTCATTCGTATGGTCCATTCGGCCGATTGAGCCATTCGACCAGCTCAATCGTGCGATTGGAGTTCATCCTGGCGACCAGCTGCATGACGTACTGTTCGGTCGACTAAGATTCAAATCTTGACCAATTCTTGAAATTAAACGTTGTGTAATGGCTCCTTAGACTCGCAATCAGTTAACTAATAACCTAATAACTTTAATTTTAACATTTTACTTGATTTAATTAGGTAATTTGTCCAGTAAGTGGTTCGGTTCTTGTGTGGGTCAAGAATCTTAAAATTAGGGCCCATTTCGTCAGATTTCAGTGAGATATCGCCGGATTGTACCTGTATATGAATCCACAATCGTCTGAATATCAATAGGAGTCGGAAATTTTGATCTAAAGAAATTTGGGCAGGGTAACGGTAGTTTGTGCGAAATGAGGGCGATTAGGGGGTGATAAGTCAAATGCGATCGACTGTGGCCCTATTTATACTAAATCTGATTTCAATCGGCCGACTGGACCCATTCGCCCGGTTCATTCGGGCGAATGGACCTCAGTCGTGCGATTGGCTCCGTCTATCTCATTCAGTCGGCCGACTTGAGTTCAGTCGGGCGATTGACCCACTCGTACACTCTCATTCGATCGAATGGCTCATTCTGATAATCCATTCGGTGGAATGGTTCATACTCATGTCCATTCGGCTGTTTAGTGCATGAGTATGGTCCATTCGCACAGGTTGTCCATACTCATGGTCCAGTCGTGCGATTGGAACCTATTCATGATCTTGACTTTGTGACCATTTTTCACTTAAACCATTTTAAACCATTGATTTAACTTGAAAACCTTTTGACCACCTCAGACGTGATCCTTTTAAACAAATTTGTCACCTCAGATGTGACCCATTTACCTTTGAAAACACGTGTGGTCACCTCAGACGTGACCCTTTTAGATGATTAACTCCCTTACTGAATTCCATGAGTCCGATATTAAACAAACTGAATTGAGTAAATTTAAATAAAATAAAAGACTTAAACTGAAATACAAAACTAAACTTGTTTTTGACTTTTTGTGTGAGGTGTAAATCCTAAGATAGAAATCTAATGGATTCGGTTTCGGAATAGGCAGCTTCAATTTATTTTAACCATAACTGGACCAATTCAAATTGGAATCATACATGCAAGTCAAATCATTTGGGACATCTTATCAACACCTTTTGATGCTCAATTCTTGTTTTTCATCTAGAGTCGTTAGCAAGTTTAGGAAATCATACTAGTACTATTAGATTCCCACATTGATTTGGACTTTCAAGAATTGTAGCCACAATGATTGTTAGTATAATGGTCCTCTTAAATCTATACACAGACTTTTGTCATACATTAGTGATAGTTTAAGGTTTAATTATTTCAACTAACATTTGTGGATCCCAGGCTTATATGGTAATCAACATTTCTCAGGAGATTTTTGAGCGGTCTACAGGTATTTTGACAAGAAGAAACTATTCTTGGAGCTTTCAAATAGAAGCCAAGCCTCAGGTCAGTGCCATCGCACAATAGAGAGGCGACAAACAACAATGAATCTAGAATATCTAGGTTATGCTTATCCTCAGGTCATTGCCATCGCACAGCAGAGAGGCACACAATCTATCTTCTTGTTAGAGCATCTTTATTTTTCTTTTGCACATAACACACCAACAACATAAGTTATTAGCTTGATAGCGTTTGCTTTTCATTTTTTTCGTGCTTTGCTCTATTTATGGTCATCCACACACATTTGTGGCGTTTATTTGCTCGTCACCCCTTATTGGAATTTTGTTGATTGTGTTAACCAGTGATAAGATGGGAACCCACAGTCAGTCGAACAACTTAGTTT
>BJCM01134705.1:0-22116 GCA_018326385.1 Flaveria bidentis
GGAAAGGTGTCCAGCTTTATGGAACAGTACATCAGATAAAGCATGTGTCAAAAGTCTTCGGAAGAAATCTGTCTTCATGAGTTGAAGCTTCGGAAGACTTTGTCTCTGAGGCTTCGGAAGACTTCATCTTTGGCTTCAGAAGATATTGGTCTTGGCTTCAGAAGATTTCACACTTAGAATATTTCTATTGCATGTGTGAAACTTCCTAAGCATTCTTCTTTAATGCACTTGTGCAGCATGCAGGATAGACTTTGAATGTTTAGGTTGCATCAGCCTCTTCATTAATCTCTACAGTCCATTCTCAACAGACTCCCATATTCTTGAATCTAGAGACCTGATGAAACCTTTCATTCTTTGGCACTAGGTGTCAAAGTCATCAAGAGTGATCAATGGGGACTTGTTCATAGTTCCAGTTTCCATATCTGTTTTGGAAATGGCTGCCATTTGAAAAGTTAATTATTTGTGTGTGAGGGATTTAAAGATGGTGAGAACTTATATCAAGAGCCTAGATTGCTCTGATACCAAATGCAGGACCGGTGAAGGGTGGTCACTTACAACACAACAACACAACAACACAAAGAGGAGAGTAACTTAACTTAATCAAATAGTGAGACTGGATTAATCATAAGAGATGATACAAAGAACACAAGTAAGTAAGAGACTGAACAAGAGAACAATATACACAAGGAGATGGTTTTCAAGATTGCAGTATATTGCTTTCTCAAGTTCTATTACAAGTGTTACAAAGCATAAAGGAAAGTTAAAAGTACTTAAGATACATATACTACATCCTACAGTCGACCATACTTTGAAGGTCAGCTGGATACAATTGACTAGACACAAAACAAAATCAATTGTAGAGTCAAAAGGCAGATTGCCTTATGACTTGTGACTATGACATGTCATAACTCACATCCTCATATATTACAAAAAGGATAAAGTTAAACGGTAACTCTTTTGTACAATCTCTACATGTACAATTTGCTATGTCATAAAAGAAGTTAAACGGTAGCTCTTTTGTGGATTTTAAAATAAAATTAAAAGAAATTGCTTATGAAGAAATCATTGAACCATTAGAATCAAATAAAGCAAGAAAAATAAATAACTTTAAAAAATTATTTAACCCTATCAATTTCTAAACTTATTAGTTACTAGGTTATAACCTCGTGTAATACACAGGTTGTTAAATTTAAAACTATACATTTTGTGATAGAGATTTTGTTTTTACATATTTATGAAATATTATATATTTTTTAATATATATTTATTTTAAACTATAAAATACTTTACTTAAATAGTTGTAAAAACATTTAATATTAAGAGAGAGATAAAAAAACAAAAAATTAAAGGAAATTTATTTAATTAATATGAGAGAGAGAGACGGAAAAAATTTATTTAAGAGACATGGGAGAGTGACACGTGTCACTTAATAAATTTATTTATTAATATATAGATTATTATCGATCTCAAACTCGGAGAAAAGCGGAAAGTTTATAACAATAGTTTTAAAGGGCCTCATTTTTTGGTTCGCTTTGTGCCTCCAAAAACGTTAAGTTAGTCCTGCATTTCACAACCGTATAGCTATGCTCTCTAAAAACTCATGAGAGTTCGTTTTTATTAGAGTTATATTATGAGAACCAGCAAAACATAATTCTAATGAGTTATATGGTGAATGTTATTAATTACAAATCTAATTACCCTTGCAAACATTTACTAGCTACTTTAAGAATGTTCAAGTATTACGCAAACATATTAGCATGAGCATCTTTATGGTATTAATTAAAGAATAAGCTCTTACTTAAGACCATCATTTTTAGGACATCATTTAAAAACAATAAAATATAAGTAATATATTAATATAAGGTATTATTTTAGAATATCTACAAAACATGTTACTGGTTTAGTAATAACATGAAAAGGAAGACTGTAACAAACGAACTCTTTCCCATATTTGTTAGTATACCTTTTGATATGCAGATTATGTTATTTATGTATTCTTGATCGGATTTATATAGATGCTCAAAGAAATTAAATTGTCAGTTTCTACTTTAAATCTATTTATTGCAACTTAAATGTTTTATTTTGTTTTACAGAAATTTATTTTTCATTAATACTTTGGGTGAATATATTATTAATGCTATTAAACCAGTGTGATTGTAACATGTTAATATATTAATAACTAGGTTATATTAAAATATCGTATTTGAATTTTTTGTCTTTATTACTAGCTATAATTCGTTTAATTAATAAGTTTTTAGCCTATCTATCTGTATATGTATCTGTCTATCTATCTATCTATCTATAAATGAAAAAATAAGATGAGACATGATACAATCGTAAACTTAATCATACTCACTTTCTTATTTCTCTTTGTTACTAAAACTAATATTAAATACTAATAATATTACTCATGTCATTTCAAACTAAAAAATGTATATTTAATAAATTGAATATCTATTTTTTTAAAATTAAAAACACACTTTTTAAAAACAAAAAAACAATGAACTTTTAAAAAAATAATTTTACTTAAAACAAAATATTTGAAACCACATTTTTTTATAAAACAAAAGTGTAAGAAAATACATTATTGTTTACTTACTTAATGTAGCTATTTGTGCATAATTATAATCATATTTTATTTTCAAACATGGTTTTATAATTCATAATTTTTTTACTAATTATTTAATAATTTATGTATTCAATTCATATAATACACAGAGCACTAAACTAGTATTGTATACTCATAGGTTATACCTATCGTTACAATGTCATACAACTATATATCACAATAGCTATTGTCAGCGGGCACACACAATTATTATAACTTAAGTCTAAAGTGCTAACCATTTACTACGGTGTTTGTTATTTGTCAACTTTGATTCCCTTCTTAAGCAAACAATAGGCAAAAGAATTAAAAAAAATGTCATGATGTTGTGAGAATAAACGTTGATGAACACAGTTGCTATTTTATAAACGCACATGAGCATAAGATATAAGCGTAACAAAATATAAACTAAATAATAAACTAAAAATTAGAGAAAAACTTTGTCACAAACACTAAAGAACAAATAAAATGGACCCTTGCTTCATAACTTATTAATACATAGACACTTTGATCATTCTTTTTTGTTTTAGTTTGGTGTTGTTACTGGTTCTATCGGGTGTTGTTGTAATACAGTCCAGTTTATTATTTTCTTTGTTTTTGTTTCCGTTAAAACAAAACTGGAACGAAAAAAGTTTTTGAAAAGACCTCAACCCAAACCGTCAATTATGTTTTGGGTTCAGTTTAGTTACGTCAGTTATTTTAGTTTAGTTACGTCAGTTCGATTTTTTTGATTCCATGCACCCCATTCATCATTATTCAATTTTAATACAGATTATATAAAAATAATGCACTCAAAGTTGCAAGGGCTAGATTATAACTTTACGAGGATATAATGTAAGTTTAAAACTTTGTGCTTTAATGGAATGTATAATAAGTTCAAAAGATTTAACTTGGAGACGACAAATCCAAGCATTGGGCCTTCTTGTACATAATGAATCTATGATAAGCTAAAAAAAATAATCAATAACAAAGTCGAATAATCAGATAGATGATCACGATTATAATAGTAAACAACACAAACTCGATAATACAATGACTAAATAACATCCTGATACATCTAACATGTCATCAAATAACATATCTCTAAAACTCAATGAAATAGCAAACCCTAAATTAATTTATAAAATACAAGTATGGAACTCTCTTGCATTTGTTTCCTGGGCTAAATTGAACTTGTTAGGATACACCTATACTCATGAAAGCCTGTGAAACTACCATATCAAGTGAGATGATGAAATTATCGCATATTATCGGTGTGGGGGAAAAGGTTAATAATACCCCCTTCCTCTTCCCCGACCACGCCTGCCCCACCCCCTACCTTGGCCGCCACCTCTGCCGCCATGTGAGATACCCTCAAATGCCCTATGCACGAGCTGATTGCCGCCTCCACCACGCCCTCGTTTGTTTGCATAGTTGCCTGAACCGTTTGTGGTGCTAGCTGCCCGTTTCACTCTGTTTATTCAAAAAGAATAAGATTACGAGAATAAGGGAAAGCACCGTTTGAGTAAAACTGACGATAATGGCGAATAGGTAATTTTAGATATAAGAACTTCCGACTAAGGAAGTCATACCCAGATGCATCTTGTGATGGGGCTACAGTTTTGACAGCTTCTTTCCAGGATAGATTAATTCTTTTTTCACCGATAAATGAAGGTGATTTGGAATGCAGTGGCTAGATTAATAAAAAATAACATAAACGGTTAAAATACATACATAATATGCAGAAAGTATATAATACTAGCAAATACAGGTTACAATTCAACTTCTACCTGTGTCATTGCCAAAATGTTATTGCACGTTCTCAAACCTGTTGTGGCATTCTGCTTTTGAGTTTTCTGCAATTAAAATAATAATAATAAAGCCCAATTTTCAGAAGACTTTGAATGAAGCAAAGATAGGTATATTAACGACTGGGTAGGAATTTACAATGTTAGCCTTTTCCTCATCGGATATTGCAGTTGCCATTGTCTTATTCTGCTGAGCCATTCCCTGAGTTAATTTCTTCATGGTAGCTTTAGCTAGTTCTTCAACACATTTCAACCTGCATAATTATTATCACAAAGAAATTAACCAATAGTTGGTATTTTGACCCAATACTATCATGTCTCGTGAAATATCTGAAATTACCGTTCTGTGAAATCTTTGTAAAATTCTGAAAAATCCTCACCAAGCCTATCTGATGGTTGGCCCGTCACTATCTTATAACCACATAAACTATTTGTGGCATTTGGAGCCTGTTTCATTAGATTGTCAATCAGAAAAAAATAATGGATTAGTCGACATATTACACATGCTAAAACTACAATCTTATAAATCTTTCACACACCTTGTGAGCTAAATGGTGAAATGTGTACAGTAAGCATTCGACATATGTGAAGTTCATCTCTTCTCCAGTTTTCCTTATGGGCATGTACTTCTGATTGGTAAAGAAACAAATATAAATATATTGAAACAAACAAAAGACCACAAAAGGCAGAATAAGTGATCCTGAGAAACAAATCCAAACAAGTACTAAAAAGAACCCAAAGAAGAATCAGATCTGAAAATGAAAAGAAAAGAAAAGAATTAAATAAGATGTAGAGCAGCAAGCAGTGGCAGCGGCAGCGGCAGAGGTGGTAACCGATGGGGCTTCTTGATTTTGAAGAAGATTGATTTGAAATTTGAACCCATCTGGAAGGTAAATTTGAAAGGATCGGTGGGTTTCTTTTCAACTATATTATTAGTAAAATTTCTAAAATGCCAACATATATGACGATTTATTTAACACCTTACAATTTTGGTGACCCAGAAACCTCTTGGATGGTTTAACACAATAACCTTGATGAAAGTTTTTGAAATTTTGGTCCCTTCTTAAGAGTGAAAAATTTGATATCATAAATGGTACTTTAAATGTCTTCTTTGACAATAAGCCCTCAATGCCAAAATACAAATGTGAACATTTGATAAGAAAAGTTATATACCTTCAACAGCTGAACAATAGAGGGAAGGATATTGCGTGAGTCCTGTGGTGTTGAGTAAGGAGAACACTCTGCAAGGTTTTTGAGCAGGTCTACTTTCCGTTCTTCAGGAAGCTGCATATGAATTGGTTAAAGGGTTAACCAGAAATTATAAGCTGGTAGATGTTAATTTTAATTCCTCTGTACTACAATATTTCAATTTTGTTTTATTGATTGTTATTAGTTCATTAATCCGCATACTGATATGCTATGTAGTAAAAAACTCTCTAGATGCAAGCCTAGGTGCTACGGAGAGAATGAGCATGAGGCAATGTCTCACACCTCAGAATATACAAGATGCTGCCCTTCCTCCAGGCACAATGGAAATGTGCATTTCAGACAAGGTAACGCTTGGTTTTGCCTAGAGCAAACCAGACAAGGCGAGACAACACTTGGTTACTAGTCTGGGAGCCTTTTTGTCTCAAGCATGTGCTTTTTTGTGCCTTGTCCCTATGCGACAGGCAAGCCCTATGCGCCTAGCCAAATTGACTACCTACTACCTAGTTAGCTGATATGTAACACCCTCAGCTGAAATCATGACTTCACGTTCCCCGCATATTTTACAAAGCTACAACATTGTGATAGTTCCAATTTTTGATAAATAAGTGGGGATGTAAAATACATATTTTAAGTTAGTGTGTGCTTCACTACATAGCTAAGTCATAGTAGACATGAACGTAGAGGGGTAAGGATGACATCTGAAATTTGTTACCCCGTGCATTCCATAATTAATAAGACATAAACTTAAAGTGATTGTTGTTGCACTTAAATTAGTTTCATCTGATCAATGAGACCAGAAACTTGAAGGAAAATATATAAATGATAATCACCTTATCAAAAACAGGAATGATGTTCTTGTTTAAATAGTTGATAAACTTGCTACTTGAAGCACCCCTCTGCATGCAAATTAAAGCTACAGTTTATAAGAAAGTAGTTTCCCTGGAATGACGGGAAAATAAGGCATGGAAATATAACAACCACATACTAGGAAGAATGGAAGAGCCATGTAGAGGCATGATATCAATCTATCGATATGATCCCCGTCTGAAACCTACAAGTTGAAGGCCATATAATCAGCAAACTATATTATCAACATTATTAGTTACAAGAAAAACTAGAATTATACATACAAAGAAGTGAAAATATACCATTAGTAGAAAGGAAACATCATATACTCACATCAAATTGTGCATCTAGATCTGCTTGGCTTTCAATAATTTCAATAAGCTCCTGAACCCGCTCAGTGGGAGCTTTATCTCCAAATATGTTCTAACTTTTTAAGAAATCCATAAACATTTTGAACTCCGCTCCAGTAACATCTTGCAGGCTCTGCAAAATAATGCAATTAAAGTACGCGTACATAGTTATATAATTATGTCAAATGCATTAATATGATTTTATATGGGGCATACAACTACAAGAAAAATCCATAGCAAGAAGGGATTTATCATTAGGAACATACTTTTTTTATCAAATCAGTGATGTGCCTTTCCATCTGTTCTTGAGGCTTCAAAAGCTCAGACTTTATAGTAAATACCTGAAAAACAGACATCATCTTAATTTTTATACAAACAATCAAAATTATATTTATAAAGTGAAAGTTGCTTTTCTCACCTTGTCCCTGATAAAGATCAGGGTCCTCTCACGATTATCATCAGCAATTGGCTCATCGACACTTTCAATGTGCTTGAATAAAGCTGTCAAGGATGCTGCACATGTATTTTAACTTATTAATTTAAAGTTACAATAATCGATGACAAGAAAACTAAAAATGCTCTTATAACACAACTAATTAGTTACCATTCATGTACCTTTAACATCCTGTCTCAACAATGACAGAAGAGCTTTATGCACCGCATCACGTTCCACATTTTCTTCTGGAGATATTAACATACTTAATGACATATTGTCATGCATAAATAGGGGAGGGTTGACATAAAAGCATTCTTATCTTGAAAAGGATGAGAAGGATTTTTGTGCATTAAGCTAAAAAACTTGTTACATGTCATATGCAATTAGTAGCTATTAGACAAGTTGTCATCATTAGCGGTTGGTTTTGTAATCAAGCTAGCTCGTCTATACTTAACGAATCTTACAACATGAGAACATTAGCTATGTTCCTGCTGATGTGCTGATGGTAGTTCATTCTAATCCTAATGTTCCTACTGATATAAGCCTAATGTTCCAGTTGATGTGATTTTGGATGGGTAATGCATAGTTGCTGCTCAAATTAAGTTTTGATTATGTTTCCCAGTTTTTAATTTGTTAGTTCATTAGCTTGTCTTAGTTGTTCTTTTATGTAGTTCATTGTAGTTCTTGAGGTCATTAACTTTTACTAGAGGGAATATGAGACAAGTTGTGGTAGTTAGGGGTGGTTTTATAATGTTTAACCAACTCGACTGTCAAAATGGGTTAGTAGATTAAATTTGTTACCACAGGTTAGCTCATTGGGATCTTATGAAATGAGAACATTAGCAATATTTGATTGGGTTAATACTTCTTCTATTCAAATTCTCTACTTTTAAATCAACCATAAGACTCGTTTTCATATTTTTTTAAAAAAAAATTAAAAACACAAGGTCACGCAGGATATGAAAATGTTGGAGATGGAAAATTAAACACTTTCAAATTATATTATAGATTTTATGCCTCATGTTGCAAGAAAATATGAAACTGTGCCTCCCAATAAAAATCATTAGTTTGAATTATTTCTTTTTTTGGAAAATCAAGGCCACCCAAGGATTATAATTAAAACTATGGGAATTCAATAACAATAAATAAAAAAAGGATCATTTTTGTGTCCCTTCCTCAACTTCTCATAAATTTAAGTCTCTATATTGTTCCTAACTCTATGTATAAATAAATATGTGTGTGTGTCTGTAATAGGACAGCTTATGAAAAGCAAAATGTAAAACAATCTTTGTTACCTGCTATGAGAAGCTGAGCAAGAATGTCAACAATCTTTGGAATATGTTCAGGTGTATCCTTGCAGAACAGAGGAAGCCCACGAATTGCTTGCACCCGTATCTTCACAAAACACATATCCAAAAATGAGCAAACAACAAAAAATTCAGCTCAAACAGTTTCAAGTTTACAACTTTTAAATCACAGCAGTTCCAATATGAATTTAACATATAAATATCAAACAGCTTCAGTAAACAGAATGCTACAACAAATCCTCCTTCCACTTTTCTTGTCTCTAATGCAGTCATACTACAGTACTAGTACAAGATTCAAAACTAACAATTATTGCTGCAATTTAGGGTTAGCATCAACTATCAAGCAACATAAATCCTTTTTCTAACACCAATTGAGCACAGAGATACAATCCAAAAGCATCCAGTTGATCATACAAGTTCAACAAAACCACTAACCCCAAGTTCTTCAGCTTCACACAAATCAAGATGAGCATCAACCGCCATCCCCGATAAGCCAGGGAAGAACTTGAAGAACCTGGGAATCAGCTGTGCAGCTAACTGTCGAGCCTTTATGTTGGTGCTGGTAGCCGATGCAATAATATTCTTGTAATCATCTTCGTTCTGCAACATTAACAAGCTATTTTCACAGATTCATGATGAAAAACGAAGTAAACCCTAGAAAAATTGAACAAGTTGTAACCTGAGATTTGTCTTTAGCTTCGTTGAGTCGTTCACCGTATTCGTAAAGCTTCTCGATGTCTTTTGTGTCGTCGGAAGCGTCGGCCATTGGTGATAACTGATAACTGTAGTCGGTAGTGATCCAAGTGTGGGGTGTGTGTTTGAGATGGCGGTTTGGTGTTAGAATAGGTTTCAAGGAGAGAGTAAATATGAAGGGTTGTGTGTGATATTAATTGAAGATAAAGGGACACATGTGTAACATGACTCCCATGTTACTATGCTAGCACTTCACAATACACTTTGATAAACTTTGATAAGGTCGCATGGTGCGGGAAATGGCTCGTTGAAGCGGTTGTTTGTTTTTTGTTGATCGAATTGACCAGACTGATCCGGCTGACTCGGTAAGCGGGTCAGCCCGTTTGATATGCAAGTGGTATGGGTTGACCGGGTCATTGCAGTTGACCCAAATTTAGAAAAAACAATTGCCGACCCATGTTCTTCAACAAAAACACATCAGCTCCACCCTACCCACCCCCCCCCATTTGCGTAGCCGACCACATCCCCCCGAAGCACCTCCCTGCACGACCACATCCCCCCAGAGCAAGTGGTTTATCAGCGGAGAAACGGTGGTGATCGGCGGTTGTGGTCGCCAGAGCTAGTGGTTATGGAGGTTTTATTGGCGGAGGTGGTGGTTGCTATGAGTTTAGTTGCTTGAATACAGCGATTGTGTCGGTGACACCGGACGGTAGGTTTTTGTCGAGTGTGGTGTTGAATGAATTGAGATCGTTTCATGATGCGGTGGCGTAGATGTTGGAGAAGTTAGTTGCTGGTGTTGATGAAGCTAATATGCGTAGAGCGTTGAGCGTTGATTCGAGTGAAGGTTGTCTTCATAGGTGCGTTTTCTACTCTGTTTTTTTATTGATTTGACTTTATTATTATTAATTCATCACTTCTTTTTTTATCGAATGTGATTTGGATTTCGGTATGCAATTGTTTGTCACATATGATTTAGATCCATTAGCATTACTCGTATTTTGGAGACGAAATCGAATTAGAGTGTGTTTCTAGGTTTTCTCACGAACTGAAGTCTATAAAATCATCGAATCAAACGATCACATACAATTACATTAGGTTTGATAAGCTTACTTCATATCATTATATGCAAGTATCTGAGCTAGTAGATGTAGTTGGAAATAAGAACACAGATTTGTAAGTTTTAATTCCAATGTTCATCTACGTGATCTATTCATAACTATGAGCAATTAAATCTAGCTTTTTCATCTAATTTGTTAATCGGCCATTTATGTTTGTAGGAGGATTGCTAAGCTAAAACAACATGAATGCAAAACTGGTGTAGAAGATGTTATGTGCATGTTAGATTTGTATGCAAACTCTTGCAATATGTTTAAAATTCGATGTGTTTGTTTGGATTATGTTTGATTTATGTTAACTTCTATTTTGTATCATATTTTGAATTATTCTAAATTTAGCTATTTTTATTGATTACATAACATCAGTTAAATTAAAACTTGTTAGAACAATGGGGCAATAAGGTTATTTATATCATTCAGCAGAATCAGTCATATACTAAATCAAACAGCCAAATTTCAGTTAGATGCAGACTCAGTCAGAACTTCTTACTGGGTTAGTTTCTAACTCAGTCAGATCCTATTCAATCAGCAGTAATCAAACAACCCCGAAATGTTATATAGATTGATAGAAAAATACCATGTCCTTGAAATTGGGGCTTCAAAACGGCATTCGCGTTAGTGTGTCTTCATTGAACTTCTCATCACATCTCCATTTTCTTTTCCTGTTAGTCTTATCAAAATTTAAAAGTTGTTTGGGAAATTAATAAACCATTCCCTTTAAATAAAGAAATTATGGGGAAAAGAGGGAGTGGTGATGTGATGCTCATGTGGCATGTTGGGAATTTGAGGAAACTGGTAAATGGTAACCATTGTTGGGTTTGTGAATGCTTTGAGTTTGGGGTTTATGTTTAGTTTTTTTGTTTATTAAGTTGTTAATCTTAATTAATTTCTATATACACTCTGTCATGTATTTGTAATCTTTGTATTGAGCAAATAAAAAAAACCTAGTTGCCGCCCGTGGACGTAGGTCACACTGATCGAACCACTTTAAATCCTTGTGTCGTCTATTTTCTGTTTTATGTGTGATAATCATTTGTGCGTGTTTCGTGTGTTGGTTCCATTGTGCCACTTGAATTCCTCACAATCGGTATCAGAGCTTAGGCTCATTACACGGGATTCAACGGAATGTGATTCGCATAAGGTTGAGTACCAGGTTGAAACCTTTTTGAGTCGTCGATTAGGGTTTGGTCAACAAATCTTGGATTCATCGGGTAAAGGTTAGAGTTTTGTATTTTTCAAGTTTCAATTCGTATGGACCGATTAGAGTTTTGTATTTTTCAAGTTTCAATTCGTATTGACCGGTTATTATCAACTATTTAGGGAACCGTGTTAGTGAAAGAAAAGTATATACGGGTTTAGATTTGTCTGCAAAGGTTTTTGTATGAGCAAATCGGTTAATTGAAATATTCAGTAGTACAATCATCAAGTTCTTGATTCGGGAGTTGGTGAACACAAGGATGAAAGAAGGAAGCTCAGTGACTGCTCATATTAAAAATCTAAAATCAATCTTAACAAGACTTTTATTTGTTGGAATTAAGTTTGATGATGAAGTTCAGACTCTACAGCTATTGTCATCTCTGCCTGATAGTTAGTCTGGAACTGTAACTGCAATTTAAAGTTCTGTGAGGACTAAGAGTTCCACTCTTAATGGTATTCTAGATATAATTATGGGTGAAGAAGTCAGAAGAAGGAACTTGGGTGAATCATCTAATCGTGAACTACTAAATGTTGGCAGTGGTCGTGGTAATAACAGGAATGATGGGAATCCGGGAAGGAGTTTATCTAAACCTAGGTAGAATATGAAGTGTTGGAGCTGCAATGAGGTGGGACATGTTAAGAGTAAATGTTCAAATAAGAAAGAATTAAACATTGTTGCAGGAGATGTTTCTGATGATAATGCATTGATACTCAGTGTGGAAAATAGTGTGGACTCTTGGGTCATGGATTCAGGCACTTCATTTCACGCCCTGGACAACAAGGAAACAATGGTGAATCTGAAATGTAGTGATTTTGGAAAGGTACAATTAGCCAATGATGAGATACTTGAAGTAATGGGCATGGTTGATATTGATCTAGTTACTTCACTGGGCACTACATGGAGCTTAAAGAATGTGAGGGTGATTCCAAGGCTGAAGAAGAAATTGATTTCAATCGGTTAGCTAAATGAACAAGGACCGAAAGTGAGGTTTGCTAGTCGTAAATGAAAGGTGATCAATGGTAATCCAGTTATTGCTTGTGGTATGAAGCGTGAGTCATTGTATAGGGTTAAGGTAGCTGCTAAGGGATGTATGACCATCCCGGTTAAGCACGAGAAAATCTGGTTCGCTAAATTTGGTGTTGATTGGATGGTGAAAGTTCAATATTTAATGTCTTTATTTCCGTGGTTTACATGTTAAAATTTATGAGAAATAGAGTTATTTTTTGGATAGTTTTGTGTTTATAGGTTAAACATGAAAAATATGAAGAAATTGGAAGAAACGGGACGAGAATTGAAGCTCGAGAAGTAAATATATGATAAACCGAAGTTACACGACAATGCTATCTTAAAACGAGCATAACTTGAGCTAGGAAAAGAGTTACGGGACCCATGACCTGTCCACAGAAAGGCTAGAAAAGTTACACATGAAAATGAAGGTTGCACAGGGAGGTGGCGCCACCAACGCCTCCATAGGCGCCACCGACGTCGGGGTTCGAAATTTTATTGAGATTTAACCTAATTTGAAGAGATTTAAAAAGGAAAATAAAAACCCTAATTCGAATTTTAACTTTTACACAACAATTTTGGACAAAATTAACTATCTTTGATCATTCTCAAGCTCTTCCAACATCAAGATCATCAAATCTATAAGATTTGATCAATTGGCTTTAAAGATCAATGATGAGGCAAGGCTAGTTCGTTTGTGATCACTTTGGGGGACGGGTTTGTGCAAGTTCTATTTTTCTTAGTTTGTAACCTAGATTTGGGATTGGATCTTGAACCTTTTAAGTTCTTTTGGATTCAATTTATGAGTTGATTATTTTAACAGTTTGATTATGCTTAAACTTAATATTGATATTCTATAACTTCATTTGTCTTTAATCATTGTGAAATTGATTATTAGAATTACGTTTCATTATTCAAATGAGTAGTCGTGTAAATAAGAGTCTTTAAACTTTAATCCATAACTATTAATTAAATCATATCATGTGCAAGTCACATTAATAACTTCTCACTAGGTTTCATTAAAGATTTTTGCCAAACCTGAATTTTGAAGTGGGTTGTTTTTTCTCCAAGCTTGTTAAAAACCTAAACTTTTACTTTGTTAATTTAATTCTTCCCCAATTCAGTTAATCAAGCAATTTACTTTTCAATATATAATTTTTTTAGTTTAATCGTTGCTAACACTTTTCTGTAATTCATTGTGGATTCGACACCTTATTTACCATTTACTATTAAGGGTGATTAAGTACTCTTTTATATATATATTTGACCGACCACACGACATCGATCAAAATGGCACCGTTGTCTAGGAATCGTTGCGCTTAGTGTTAGTAATAGTTATTTATTTTTTAAAAAAATCCTAAAAAACAAAAATGATTTCTTTTTCTTATTTTTCATTTATTTATTCTTCTGTCGTTCGTAATTACACGTGGTATCTCCTTCTTGTTTGCAGGTAGTTTCTTTGCACGCTTAGTATAATCTCAACAATTTTGATATTATCATGGATTGCGACTGGGATAATAATCTATGTATGTGTTGCGGAAGTCTTTATCATTGGGTTAAAGATTATCCAATGTTTGAGGGAAAATATGAAAATATAGAAAGAAGATGTTCTGAATAAAGACAACAAATATGATATGTGAGGGCAAGCTATGAATATAAAGAAACCCACTCATATTATCCACACTATGAAACACCTTCACCATCAAATTATCAAGAATATTATCATGCAAACACATAATACAAATATGCCCAACAGTGAGATGTTAACCACTATGAACACAAGATGTCAAGTTACCAAGAGGAGTATGATAATTGTTATCCTGAATATCCTCAAGTGTTATACAAGAAGCGCTAAGATTCAATGAACTCTAATCATGATCAAATCTTGAACATGTTGATAGAATGAAAAAAGAAGATAAAGAAATAGATAAAACACTCAAGGTATTGGTTAAGCAAATTGGCCAACTGGTTGAGGATATGGCTCAACTAAGACAAGAGCGATTTGAGTTGGATAATGATATCGTAAGTGATGGTGATATGGTTGAAGATGTTACAGAACTTCAAGAGCATGAAAATGTATGTTTGAAATTGATAAAAGACATAACACCTTTAAAGGAGGCATAATCTAAAATAATCCAAGCTTATCATGGTCCTTCTCCTGTATTTATTATTCCAACCAAAGAAGTTGGAGGAGAGGGTTTGAGGACGAAGAAAAAGAAGGTGGTATTACAAGACAATGGACAAATCATCATAAATTAGCTCCGCAATAAATATTCAATAGGCTTGACGATAATTGAGAAGCAACTAAAAAACTGGCATGTCAACTACCAAACTTTTATAGGGAATTCAGTAGGCAAATGTGCACTTAAACTAGTATAACAAATATCAGGTGCGGTTTGCATGAAAACGTAAAACTTAGCGCTACTTGAGAGGCAACCTAAGGCATTTAGTGTTCTTTTGATTCTTTTTTTTATTTATTTATGATTTTATTTTATTTCATATTAAGAACTTTATGGGTGTGTTCACTAGAAGTCCTCATGAGACTACACTCATCCACCCCCCTCTACCGGATGGTTTAAAAGGCTTGGTGCATATGCTAAATGCAATCGTGATTCTTACGAAAGTAAGTTTAGAACTTTCATCATTAAAGTGATTTTTTTATTTATTTAAAAAGTGAACTATTTTTAATCAAATTTCCATTTAATAGTTGCATTGAGGACAATGCAATGCTTTAAGTGTGGGGCAGTGGAGCCATTATTGATATAAATGTGAGGTGTTAATCATGAAGTGAGCACTTCAGTTCTACATGCGGTTTAGTATGTTTTGTAGATTAGTGGACGAGATGTTGAAGATCACTAGTACAATTGAAGATCGTGCCATAAATATATAACCAGATGTATTTGTTACCCTTATTAATTGTTAAAAATTGTTAATTTGTAGTTAGTTTTAATTTTCAGTTATTGATGGTGAGTCCCCGATTAATTGTAAATGATTTGTGAATGTGATAAAATTGGGTTTGATCTTAAAATTCTCTTGTTTTCACACTAATAGTAACACTTAGTATATTAGGGGCAATGTACATCTTAAGCGTGAGGATGAGGAGAGTAATGGAGAATTAAGAAGAAAAAAAATTAACTACCTATCAAGTTTCAATTTTACAAAAGTTTTCTAGTAAAGTTTAATGTGTTTATGAAATTATAATTTTCAATATAAGTCACTTGTTGTTTATTAAAAGATTGGTATAGATCTTAGGTCATGGCCATATTCTTTAAATTGTGGGATAAGGTATTTCTAGCAGGTCGTTTTTGAAATGTTAAGGATGACTAGTTAGGGTTAACGAGTTTTGATATAATAAACTCATGTGCACATCGGCAACTTAAATTCCTATTTGGGGAGATTGTGAGACTATTACTTAAGGCACAATTATATATTCATTTGTTGAGAGTAGGCCATATACCATTTTTGTTGCAAAACTTGTATTGTTTGATACATATCAAGACTATAAGCAAAGTGTTACATATAAATGAAAAAGGCAATTTAGGAACCCATTTACTTGTTATCGGTTGCTATTGTTATCCATCCTAAGCATTAAGTCATTCAATTGTTAAACCGACAAATAAAACCCAAGTTATTAGTTGATAACCGATCGTTAAGTCGTTCAAAGTAAAAGAGCGTCGAAATCAAGGTTATAAAAAAGAAAAAAAATTGAAATAATGAAAAAAGAAGAAAAAGTATTGTTCAAAAAGGATCAAAGTGATTTAGCTCCTAGAGCCAGGTTAATAAGGATGGTTTGACGGTTTGGTTTATATTTCTATTTGTGTTAGCCACTTTTAAAAGCCAAAAATTCCTACCAATGCCTACGCCCAAAAACTTGTAAGTCCTTTATATGCGTGCAAGATCTATGCAAGTGGTGGAGGTGTGAATTGTTATACAAGCTTATGTAGACAAAATGGTATATTAGGTTATTGAGTGAGTACACTAGTACATTATTTACTAGTCCAGATATAAATCGAGAATAGTGAATTATTGTGAGGGGTGTGCGCATGAGACTAAATATCAAAAGCACGTTAAGCTTAGTTGGACGATTTCTTATTTTACTTGACTATAATTAACTTGCTAGTATGTAAATCTATTGAACGATGTAAGTATTGTGAATAAGGGCATGACTTTGGAACTTAACCGAGTTTTAATAAGTAATTAGTGATGTATATTTGAAATGATGGTTTTATAAATTAAAATTGAGGTTTGTTTGAGGACAAGCAAAAGGTAAGTGTGAGGATTATGATTGGGTGGTGAAAGTTCAATATTTAGCGGCTTTATTTCCATGGTTTACATGTTAATTTATGAGAAATAGAGTTATTTTTGGGATTATTTTATGTTTCTATGTTAAACGTGAAGAATATGAAGAAATTGAAAGAAACGGTACGATAATTGGAGCTCGAGAAGTAAAGATATGATAAATCGAAGTTGCACGACAATGGTATCTTAAAGATAGGTATAACTTGAGCTAGGAAAAGAGTTACGGGATCCATAACCTGTCCACAGAAAGGTCTAGAAAAGTTACACATAAAAATGAATGTTGCACAGCAAGGTGGCTCCACTGAGTCCTCCATAGGTGCCCCCGAGGTCGGGGTCCGAGTTTTTGTTGAGATTTAACCTAATTTTAAGGGATTTAAAAAGGAAAATAAAAACCCTAATTCGAATTTTAACTTTTACAAAACAAATTTTGGACGAAAACTAACTATATTTGATCATTCTCAAGCTCTTCCAACACAAGATCATCATATCTACAAGATTCAATCAATTGGTTTTGAAGATTCAATGATGAGGCAAGGCTAGTTTGTTTGTGATTCACTTTGGGGGATGGGTTTGTGCAAGTTCTTATTTTTCTTGATTTGTAACCTAGATTTGGGATTGGATCGTGAACCTTTTAAGTTCTTTTGGATTCAATTTATGAGTTGATTATTTAAATGGTTTAATTATGCTTAAACCTAATTTTGATATTTTATAACTTTGGTTGTCTTTAATCATTGTGTGATTAATTATTAGAATTAGGGTTTTATTATTCAAATTGATAATTGTGTGAATAAGGTCCTTTAAACATTATTCCATAATTATCACTTAAATTATATCATGTGAAAGTCACCGTTAATGACTTCTTACTAGGTTTCATTAAAGAAAAATTATAACTTCGTCAAACCTAAATCCTGAAATGGGTTGTTTTTTCTCCAAGCTTGTTAAAAACCTAAACTTTTTTACTTTGTTAATTTAATTCTTCCTCAATTCAGTTAATCAAGCAATTTACTTTTCAATGTATAATTATTTTAGTTAACCGTTGCTAACACTTTCCTGTGATTTCCTGTGGATTCAACACTCAACTTACCATTTAATATTAATGGTGATTAGGTACTCTTTAAATATATTTTTGACTGGGCACATAACACCGATCAGGTGCTAAGAGAGTTCATTTTGCAAACGTGAATTCTGGAGCATGGATGTTAGGAGAAAGAGTTCGAAAGTCTAAACCATTTAGGGGATTCGGTGACAGTGAGAGCATGAGACGTGTTCTGGGTACAATTACAAAGACCCGTTGAGTTTTAAAGACTACTACTAGAAAATTCTTTCATGGTGATTGTTTGCTGATTTGAACAGTGTTGGTGATCCTTGGTGTATATTTGAATCCGGTGGAATGTCCAAACCGGTTAAGATGGAGGATGAGTCGTTGGCGGGACTAGCCACGACTAGAGCTTCAACTCGCCCTTCTGGTACTTGATGATGAGGGGTCGCTGCAACTAGGATATGTGATGGAGTCTTAGCTTGCTCCTTGAGAACTAGAGGTGTGGAAGACTGGTTTAAAGATTACTGAAGTTATTAGACGACTGGGATGTAACATCTCGTATTTTTATTAAACTAAAAGTTAATTTCATTCATTCTTATAAGGGTCATTGTTGTCAATATTGAAATTTATGGGTGATTTATGCTTATTTCTTAGTTGTTATTAAAATGTAATGTATGAAAGCTCATAATTAAAATATATTATGCAATAATAATAATTATGATAATATTAATAATAGTAACAATAATAATAAGTTATAATAATGATAATAATACTAATGATAATAACTAAAATAATAGTAATAGTAATAATAATAATAATAATAATAATAATAAATTATAATAATGATGTTAATAATAATAATAATACTAGTAATAATAATAATTTATAAAAATTATTAACTTAAAAGTTTTTAAAACTTAATTAAGATTAGGGGTTTTTTTTGTCATTTTATAAACTTTAAAAACAAGTTATGTGCAAAAAATGATAACAAATAAACCGCAAGGGCCAAATGTGTAAAATTTTAAATTACAACCCAACCCCCCGCCCACTCAAACCCCGCAAAACCGACGGGAGCTCCGGCCACTCTCCGGCCGAGCTCCGACAGCTTCGAAACACCCCTTTTCCCTTTGAATTCCAATCCCAAATTGATCCAATCGGTTCGTGAGCATGATTTGAAACCGCCTAAAAACTTTAATCGCGCTTAAACAACGGTTATGAACTCGAATGACCCGAGTAACCGTTGCATTCAACAATCGAGCTATTCAATCATTAACACTTAAAAATAAGCAAATTAAATGATCTATAATCGAACGTTTAACTAGTCTTAAGCTATTATCAGTTCCAATTGCACCTGAAACAAACACACACATCTAATCCGATCGACACTTTCATCGCAAACCTGCAAATACTCGAACTTCAACATCTGGATATCAAGAACTGAAATTGATAAGGGGCTTTGAATCAAGAACATTATCCAAAGCTATCCACCAGGTTAATTTGATTATCATCGTCAATTGCTCTTCAATCATACTCAACTCGACCTCGGTGTGTTCTTCGTCTGTTCTTAACATCAAATAAATTCAAACTGGGTAACTAAACATACCTATACACTCGATTTTACGTGAGGAACAAAAGCCCCATGGTTATCAATGTTTACAAAATCTATTGGTGCTTTAATTTGAGCCTAATCGAATCTAGGGTTCTTAAAAATTCGGGGGTACCTAATAAACCTTGTTATTAGGAATTAAAACCCAATTTCTAACGCAACTGAGTGCTTTAGTTCACTTGTTACCCATCCCCATCGCAACCTAGAGGTCCCGGGTTCGAACCTGGGCACCCTCCCTTATTTTTTTTAAAAAGGCTTTTTAGCCTTAATTAAATTATAAAATTTTTTTATTAAATATAAAAATGCTTTTTATAAACTCCTAATATTTTTAAAACCATCTAAACATTTTTCTGTAAATTATTTCTTGAAAAACATTTTAACATTTTATTATAAAAATTATTTACAAATGTTTTAACTAAATATTTTTATAAAAATAGATTTATATGAAAAATTAAATTATTAAATTATTATAGACCTTAGGTTTTCCTTGATTAGAGATTTATAATGATAATTATAGTATTCAAATATATTTTATAACTAAATACACAAGTTATTTACAAAGGATTTAATTCCTTTAAAATCTTATAAATGGTACCTTATCGAACAAAATATAAATAAGAGTTCATTAATTTTATTTATAAAAACCCCCAAATTCTATTACCCTAGTTCACGTGAAATCGTTAATCTTATTAACCTAAATCTTGTAAATATATACATATTTAGGTACCTTGTGAAGGACTACTTTGGAACGTTGCTTATTATTCTTATTAATCATCATTTTTATACTTATTTTCCAAGTGAGTTTTCCTTTCCCCCTTTTATATTATTTCACTCCATTTTGGGGTGAAACATGTTAATCTTATAAACAAATATTTGTAAACATTTAAATCTTGTAAAGCACTTGCAATTCATATTTTTATTTGTTATGGTTATTTGTGTTATGTAAGTCTTATATGAGATACATATTTTGTTGACAATCATTAATTATTGCTAGCCTGGCGACGTCTTTGATCTTTGGGCCTGACAAGCCTATTTGGTGCTAAAGCCAATGTATTGTCGGCTCCTGATGACGTATGACTTGTTCATCATGGGAACCAAGTACACTTAACCAATCATATAAACTTGCTAACTCATAACCTATGACATGAATTGCTACTTGTAACCTTATATATATTATGTATATAAAACCCTTGAAAACTCACCAACTTCATAGTTGACCTTTTATTTTTAACATGTTTCAGGAAATACCCAAGTTTGAAGTCAACATTTGAAGTTTGCATAAAACTAGGATTTGGACCTAGATTAAAGAATAAAAACTTGGTTTATCTTGTTATGTTTTGACTTGTTTCATTATAAGACATATGGTTGTATTTTCATTTGAAACATATAATAATATTATTTACATTTAAAGATAGCGTTATGTGGTTGTGAACAATCTTAACCCTCACATCTCGACGATTCCGCCGTCAAGATGTAGGTCACACTGATCGAACCTCGTTAAATCCTTGTGTCGTTTATTTTATGTTTTCTGCATGATCATCATTTGTGCGTGTTTCGTCTGTTGGTTTCGCCATGCCGCTTGACTTCCTCACAACCACTCCTTGTGCTATAAGTTCTAGTTTTGGTTTTGAAAATTAGATTAGACAAATTAAATCAAGAATCGTTTTTTCATCCGTCTGCTAAGCATTTATTACACCACTTAGGTTTGTATCGGGTGATTATACATAAGGGCTAGCACAAACCAAAAAATCGGGAAACCCAAAACCAACCAATTCTCGTACCGAGAAATTACCGATTCCTGTACCGATAGCATATAATGTAAAAGGTCAATATTTGCAACCGATTCTCCGCCCCTCGCTTTATGTATGGTTTTGGTTTTATAAATTGCGTACATGTGAGTCATTAGTCGATAATTAAAAGATGTACAAAACTATTATATGTTTTTATTTCATTTTCTAAATCTTAATACAAACCCTATCACATTTGTCCAAACTACACTTCGACATCTTTCACCGTTTGAAATAATGATTTTAGAAGTTTTTGGAAATACAAATGTAAGGCCCCGTTCCCGAGACGCTTACAACTGGTTGATCGTCGCGCATAAAACATACAAATACTTTTAACTTTCATAAAACCTCGCAGCGGAATTATCAAAATAGACATCTCGTTTCATTATAAAAGCTTTTGCAAAGCAATACATCGTTATCAAATTACAAAATACATGTTGCATTATATCACAAAAGCATTATAAATATGGATGACATCCAAAAGAGCTGAGTAGCCGTCCCGTGCGATCCTCAGCAACATTACCTGCCAACTAGAAACACATAAAAGTCAGCTTTGCTGAGTGAGTTCTAGTTTTAAAATAAAACATACTTTATCTTTCTTTCAAAACGTAACAGGTTTAAAAATGTGATCACACATCGTACGTACACATAGATAATATTTATTATCTTCATAATCGTTTGTTTCGTACTTTTATTACCTTCTCGTTTTCATCTAGGTCATGTCATGTGCTTAACCCCCTCTAGAGCACCAAGCAATTCATCTACGGTTAAGCGACAAGGACCCCATACATCTGGTCAATCACAAAGACTGAACCCCTGTGTGCATCCTCATGG
>BJCM01134762.1:0-11864 GCA_018326385.1 Flaveria bidentis
ACAATTTTTATATCAAAAACGATTGAATCACACGTAAATCAAGAGCCAATGCTCTGATACCACTTGTTAGGATCATGTACTGGACGAAATACTAACTGATATATGTGTATACCAACTCAAATAGTGCGGAATCCTATTTGATTAGCGATCCAATCAGTGAGAACGCACGTAGAATCAATTGTAGATTGAATCTAAACATTAAGAACGATTGGTAATCGATCTAGTGCGATCTATGAACTTGGAACAGGTTCTTAGAAGTCTCTGGACGGCTAGGGTACAATTTAGTTCGTAGGTATATGAAGTGTTTTTTTCCACGAATTAAGTGGTATTTATAGATTAGCTTTTCTCATTAGTGCGACTGAACCATTAGCATGGTTCAGTCGTGCGATTGAGACATGCCGTTGATCCATTCGTACGACTGAGTGTTCAGTCATGTGACTGAGTGTTCAGTCGTGCGACTGAGTCAATCTCATGTTCCAATCATGCGACTGATCCAGTCTCTTGGTTCAGTCGTGCGACTGGTTCATTAGCATGAAGTTGTTCATGCGTATGGTCCATTAGCATGGGCCATTCGCATGAGAACTTCATACAACTAAGTTTGAATAAGTTTCTCAATTATTACTTTACTAAGATTCATTCAAACAACCACAAATCTATATAATTAGTTCAATATACGTTAATAGACGATAAACATTCAAACATATACTGAAACATTCAACATTAAGATCATCAATCACATATATTGTTTCATTCAATTCACATATTTCATTTATATCAAGGACATGACAGACATATTACATTAAGATCGTAAACTAGATATATATGCATCTACAATAGGGATGAATGTAATAACATCAACATGATAACACTTGGAATAACGAACCCGGAGATATGATGGGATGCACTTTTATCGACTATGAGTCCACAAAATTCTATAATTTTTGACTTGTTGGGTTAATGGAAAGTTAAGGAACATCACTTTCCCATCTTATCATCAATGATCGGAGATTTACCATCCATCCAAGGTTCCACAGTAGCTATGGAATCTGCCTTTTCTATTAGTTGAAGGATCCAATCAATATGGAGAACTCAACTCACTTCTCAATTGATTGAAATGTTTATTTCTTTGAAGCATTATTTTGATGTCATCAAGAGAATACAAGACAAAATCTTCCTTGAGAAAAAATTAGAATATGAATCCAAGTTATAAGAAGAAGAGATGGATTAACGTCTAGAATGACCGATGATGAGACCGCTTACAATGATTACTTTAGACATAGTCGGGTTTGAGGGGCGAAGAATAAAAACATCAAAAAAGTGAATTTTTAGTTGTTTGTTTTGTTTATTTAGTTAGATAAAAAAAACTATATGTTTTCTTCTTGTATTTCATCCAATGTTTAAATATGAAATAAGAAAAAAAAATTATGCAGTAAAATAGACTGTCTCTTTTTTGGTTATTTGATGTTTTGTGAATCTTCATGTAATTTTAAGTCGTTAAAGGATTAATTCCTTCAATAGTTATTGCTTTAAATATTTAGTTAATGACATTAAGGTAAAGTCCAATATGGGATTGCTTTTTTTGCATTTTAACGTAAACTTTTGTTATTTTACAATTTTACAAGCACTTGACTGATTTTGCAGCATAGAATTAATATATCTAGCTATATTTGGTGTTTCACCAAATTGTGGATATATCTAAATGTTTAACTCATGTCTTTGATACCAAAATCACACATGCTATGTACAATACACATAAAAAAGTCTAAGGCTCTAGTCACAATCCATCAAAGTCCATAGTCTTAGTCAAAGAAAACTTTTAGGTCAAAGTCAACATCATGGTCATAGTCAAACTTTATGTCAATACGAGATCGTAGTCAAATTAACAGAAGATCAAAGTCAAAGTAAAGGTGTCACACACGCGCTTATAGCGAAAACACGAGGATGTAATAGACGGGATCGTCATAAGACATTGTTAATTAATAGAGAATGTAATAAATGATGGAAAGTCATGTGTCATGACGTCACCGGGCACAAATGGAGACTTGTGTCGTAGTTAGTCAATTCCACGACAAACATAGTCATACAAACAAATAAGTATAAATCGCACTGCCCGGGAAGAAGTAGACAAAGCATAAATGGCAAAAAGGAATCACACATAATTGTCAGAAATGTCCAATAAGAGTAAATAAAGCAATTCTAGGGTCGTTGCTAAGGCAACATCCCTACCTATCCTCAATGATTGTTACCTGAAAAGATATGCTCAAAAAGATCAATATATTGGTGGTGAGTTCGCATGTTTAAATAATAAATAAAACTTGATGTTGTGTAATAGTTTGGTAGGACATGAGTGCATATAATTATAAGCAAGTAATATCACATGTAAACATGAGCATTACAACTAAACCTACGATGTACACATAAAACTTGTCGGAATATATTCACCCTAGGGCCCGTTTCTTGCCACTGTCAGTCCTAACTAGTATACCAACAAACGGTGTCAGCCCAATAGTACTATCAATACCTGATTGTTGGCTCTAACACCGGAGTTAAATAGTTGTGAATAAAGAACCACACAGACAACTCATGCATGTACTAGATAAATACTTACAAAACAGTAAACACAACAGTCCCAAAGATTGAATAAGTTCACAACATAAAAAGAGTGAGCATACTTCTCCTCCTAAGGTATAAATATTTAAAATAAAAAACGGGGCCACGAAACTCACCTTGAAATGTGATGAAAATAAGTGAATAATAGACTTCAAAGGATGAAAGCAAACGAACAACTCAAACACCTATAATTAGTTATGATTAAGTCCTTAAAACATTCAATGAGAATAGATGTGTTCGGTCGGTTTCGGGTTATACACTCCAACACACATAATAATAATAATAATAAGAAGAAGAATAATAATAATAATAATAATAATAATAATAATAATAACAGTAATAATAATAATAACAGTAATGATAACAGTAATGATAACATTAATGATAACATTAATGATAACAATAATGATAACAATAATGATAATAGTAATGATAATAGTAATGATAACAGTAATGATAACAGGAATGATAACAGTAATGATAACAGTAATGATAACAGTAATGATAATAGTAATGATAACAGTAATAATAACAGTAATAATAACAGTAATGATAATAGTAATAATAATATTAGTTTTAATAATAATAATAATAATAATAATAATAATAATAGAAATAAGTAATTAAGATAAACACACGCACTATCTCACACTAACACACACACATCAACACACACACAAACACCCACAAAACTCAAACACACACACACCAACACACACTCTCAGACACACACACAAAAACACACACCCTTGAACACACATAAACACATATACAATACACATTCATCGTCACACACACATTATATACACACACTAAACCGATACACAAACCGCACATACACACACAACATAAACGCATATAATACATGTAAACGTAATCCACTCACGCACACACATTATATACACAGATAGTGCAAACACACAGCAGCCGAAGGCTGCTGTGATTGGTCCCTCTTGGCATTCGACACATACACACATGCATTGTGCAGATATATATCTAAACACACACTACATAAACACATATAACATATACACAAGCAATACAGACACACATCATCATATACACATACCTATACACGTACAAGGCTACCGTGATCACCTCGAATACACGTACTACACACACACGACACATATACTTCTGCATATATACATACGAACGCATGTATGTATACACAGAAGCCTTCGGCTGCTGTGTTCCTCTTGGCACACCCGTAACACACACACACACACGGTTACAACACACACACACACGACACATATATGTATATACATACAAATACACACACAAAGATACCCACATACAATCACAAATATACACACTTCCATATACAATTAACCATGATCAACATACATAAACGGATGCGGAACAACCCGAACGAAACACGACAATAAAACAAAACGAAACAAAACAAAACGAAGTTTAGGACGATCGATTACCGACGAAACGAGTAAACAGCGAGACGACGGCAACCGGCGGTGGCTAACGGCGACACACGATGGTGCACCAGCAGTAGGGTTTTCGCGGGGGAAGGGGGGTCAACGGTTTGGGTTACGTGAGTATTAAAATTATATAAGGGAAAATGTCACAGAATAGTAACCAAGTTTTAAAAGTGTTCTAATTTAGTCATTCATGCTTATTTTTCTCAAATTGGACCTCCAAACGCTCAAATCAAGTCACTACCAAATTTTAATATGACAAGAAAGTAATGATGGAAAAGACATGGGAGTTAGAATTTTCAATATATAAAATTATATTAAAAAATAAAAAAACATGTTAATTATGAAAAAAATAAAAAAAATGACTAAAATTTACGTCGACGTTCTATATCAGCATCAAAAGATAGAAAAAAATATTTTTTAACTGAATCCAAAAGTATAACATGTTAAACAATATGTTATGACTTTTAATTTGTATAAAATATAAAAATGAGTGATCAGATTGGAACACTTTTAAAACTTAAGCTACTTAATTGGAACACTTTTTAAAGTTGGTTACTATTTTACAAAGTTATCCTATTATATAAATATAATATTTCAAATTTACCCTTAGGACCCTAGACTTTCATTTAATTAATCCCCAAGTTTAGTCAATTACAAATTAAACCCTAGACTTATTATTAATAATAATAATAATAATATTATTATTATTATTATTATTATTATTGTTACTAGTAAAAAATAATAATAATAATAGTAATGACAATAATTTTAATAATAATAATTATTATAATAATAGCATTAATAATAATAATAATTGTAATAATGCTAATTGTGCAATCTATGATTAGTTTGTTAATTATCATTTATATAATAGTTGTCTTAATTCGATTTATTATAATATTAGGGTTAACACAAAATACAAATAAGGCGAAGATCTAAGATCTAAACAAATTAATTATGCAAGAAAAACAATGCACAAGCAGAGTTAATGAGCTTCGAGTCAATTGACGATCCGGATAGTGACGGATGTCGCAAAAGGCCAATTGACATGTTTGGTGATAGATGTTACATAAAGCATCTCGCATGGGTAAGTATGTGCTTCTAGATTTAGGCATCTCAGATGAGTAAGAATGCACGCATGTGTTAAGACATCCATGCATGATCAAGTATGAAGTATATGCGTCTGGGTTAAGGCATCTATGCATGAGCAAGTATGTATGTAAGGGTAAGGGTTGCATGATCGGTTTTTGTACTCAACACAAGTATTTTCTCTCAAACTCACTAAGTAACACTCAGGTTTGTGATGAAGCAGAATACTTCTAAGAGTTTATGAAAATATACTAAGTAAATCAAAGCAAAACACAAGAGAATAGTTTTTCAAGATACTTGTATATATTATTTCTTAACTCAAAGTATTACGAGACTCTTACAATCATATCACATGAGTTACAATAAGAAAATATATATACTACTACCTACAGCCGGATATACTTTGATACCAGCCGGAAACCTTATACTATAGAAAATAATACAAAGCTAAAGTTAAGGTATCTTAGATAAAGTATTATCTAAGATACGGTAGTCATGTCATGTCCATAACTTACATTTTGTTACCAACTAAAGTTAGCAAGTATACTAACTAATAAAGGTGAATAGTGGAATAAAGTATGGTCAACTACATGGGTTTTACAGAAAATACGATGTAGTATATCAGAGATCTGCAGCGGAGTGTCAAAGGGACCATACTTATGTCCACTAATTCATAGTAGCTACTTCCGAAGGTTAACCACTTATACTTCAGAAGTGGATACTTCTTCCAAGGCTTCCTTGGGACTTCATACTTCAGAAGTTGTAGTCTTCATTTCTTCTAAGTGTTGAAGCTTCGGAAGAGCAGAGACTTTGTCTTCGAAAGTTGATCTTGCACTTGACTTCGAAAGAACTCCGTTTGTCTTTGGAAGTTCCATTCTTAGCTTTGGAAGTCCTTTATAAGTTGTACCATAATAGTTTAAGTGTTTGGTTTTGGTTGCACTAGCCTTTCTAGATCCAACAAACTCCCCCTAGGCTAATGCTACCAAAACCTCACTTCTTCCAACTTCTTAAAACCTTCAGCACCAGGGATAGAAGATGTTTGTCAGTTTCCTTGTTCTTCCTTGAAGTTGTGCTACGAAGTTTGTACAAGTCGTTAGTGGACAGGAGATCCAGTCTTTCACTTTGAATGATATGTACCCTTTGTTGTGCCCCCTGAAGAGAGTTAGTTGATGGGAGTTATAGTCATACTCCCATTTAACTATGGATTCAAGGTTGGAATCTTCAACCATTTGAAGAAAGGCTTTGCCTTTGGTTGGTGATTCTTTCCTTTCCTCCTCTCTCAGTTTCATCTCCTCTTCAATCTTGGAGAATAGCATGTGATCTTTCTTGAATATTGAGCTTGTTTGTTTCACCATTCTCTGCTAACTCAGTAATGTCAAATTTTCTTAAGTGTATCAGAGATGAGGCATTGAGCATGTTTGTGTCACCATTCTCTCTCTCAACAACAAAGTTGTGAGAAGAGTCTTAAAACCTCTAATAGATAATGTTCTTCCTTGGTACAAGAGGCTGACTAGGAACCTTTTCACCTTTCTTTGTATCCAGCAGAGCCACCAGCTTTCTTCTTAGCTTCTTCTCTTCATCGGTTAGAGAATCAGAGTTAAGGCCAAGGAGTTTTGCAACTTAGTCCAATGTTCCTCTAGCAGATCAAGGAATTGATCTCTGTTAGGTAACATGAGGAGCCATCAACAAAAGTCAATTTGATAGATTCCTCCTCACAAGAGATATTACTCAAAGTTGTACACTTGGTGAGCTTCATCTTGATCTCCTTAAACTCCTCTAAGGAGAGATATTTGGTTGAATGAGAGGATAACTTGTGTGGTTGTTTGGTGTGAGAGGTTTGGGTTCTGGGTAAGGTTTTAGGTTTGAGGATGGGTAGTTGTGGTGGTTGTTTAGATTGAGTGGGTAAGGTTGATGACGTGGGTTCAAGAGTGTAAGGCTCAGAGGTTGGTTCAATTTGAACAGGGAAAGGGAAATGGATAGGTTCGGGTTGAGGCTGTGGTTATGGAGTGGATAAGAAATTCATCCCATGTACTCTTCGGTACATGTCTTTCCTTTTTCGTGAGCATATATCAACCTTGATTTCACTGACAATATGTTGCGGGGTCTTCACAGACATGGGACCCACCTGCCTACTAGAGAAGCCATGAGCCCAGAGATAGTCCTTCATCCAGGCTTTATCACCTATCTTCTTGGTAGCAGCAAGTCCTACTTCTTATTTTCTTCTTCTTTGTCTCCCTTAATTTTTCTCTTGCAGCTTTCTTTCTCTCTTTCTCCAATTGATCTTTCTCTTTATTGAAGAGCCATAAAATCATATCATGATCATAGGAGACAGTTTTTCTAGAGAGAAACCCTTGGAGGTTAGGAAAGTTATCATTTCCTTCCTAAGCTGCAGATCAGCTTTCTTTTTCTTCCTCTCCCTTTCCTCCTCTAAGGCCAGCCTTCCTGCTTCTTCCTTTTTTTCAATTAGCAGCAAGGTTACCTTTTCCAGCTTAGTTAACTCCTCTAGTGGTAGCAGGAGCACATCTTCACTAACAGATCCAATGTTCATAAGTGTATCAATGATCCCCACCCTCTTTCTGTTGTTGATAGCCTCCTGGTTAGTTGCAACTGCTTTGCTACTTGCAGCTAGCAACTTCCCAGTTGGGAGTCTACCTTTCTTCTTAGGTTTTTCTAACTGTGCTTCCTCTTGAAGCTATTCCTCAGTCATCTTCTTCTTTCCTTTGTAATATTCGGAAGTGCTAGACCTTGGGGGTTCTTGGATGGAAGTTTCAGGCTGAGAGATAGTAGTTGGAGCTTGTTGTAGTGGTGTTGTTTGAGCTAGGGGTCGGTTGAGAAAGGCTTCACTATTCACCTTAGATTCCTGCTCTAGAATTGCACCTGTGATGATTAGATCCTTGGACAAGGAGAATAGACCTTCCGTAGCTTCCATCTCAGCTTCAAAAATTTTAAGTTGTTCTTCCGAGGCTTTGACTTTGGCTTCGAAAGCTTGAGGGAATGCACTATTTGTCCCAATTGTTTCAGTTGTTGGGCCATCCGTCATCATTTCCCCTTCAAAATTAATCTCAAGTTCCATGGGGGCCTTAGTTTGACCAACTTCTTCTACAGTGATAGAGGGTGCATTTATCCTTTGAAGTTCTTCAGCCAAAGTACATCATAGCTACATCAGGGCTAGGCTGATCTAAAGAAGATCCCAACATGAACTTGGAGAAGATCCTGTTGATATCTCTGAGCATCCTTGTGTCTATTTGTAGGACGATTTGAGGAGGCTCAAGAAAAACTATTGCTTTGGAAGCTGGGTATCTTGAAGTTAGAGAAGTTAAAGCTCAGCTCTGTGGTTTCACATATGTTTTTCCTTGAACACTATCCCCCTTTTTGATAGCATAATCTTAAGAGCTAGATGAGCTAAAGAAAGAGGTAAATAAGACCTGAATAGGTATGTGCCTGACAGATCTCTCAATCTGTTTCTCTGCTAGTTGAGCCTTGAGATTTTCATTCTTAAGTTGTTGAGTGGCGGACCTATCCTCTAAAGTCTTAACCTTGGTATCAATATTTTAAACTTTTGAAAGTAGGTCTTGAATGGTGAGTTTCAGACTTCCCTTTTCTTCTTTTGAAGAATCATAGGAAGATGAGTTAATATACCTTGTATATTCATACTCACCACCAGATGTGGCTTCTTGGCACCCTGGTTTCCCTTGCCGACTGATGTCTCTTTCAAAGGCATCAAAAGGCACGATTGTCGTAGATTCAGACTCAGAAATGTTACCACTGCCCTAAGGATCCATTGAGGCTCCTTCAGTAGTGGCAGCTGAATCTACATGAGTCCCCTCAACATTAGTGGGACTCACCTCAGTTGGTTTTTGCTAATGGGGAATGGAGCTATGAGGTTCCTCTAGGCTCTGTTGATCCATAAGATGGTATTGGGAATCAACTTCATTGTCATGAAGAGATTTAATCTCTTCATCAGTTCTTATCAGTAGGTTAGTGAATAATATGGAAGTTAAACCTAATGACCCGGGACTTGGTCAATGTCTATTGACATTGAGCCTTTGGTTAGGCTATCGCTTTTTGGCTGCTCAGGGAAGTATAAAGACTCACCTTGAGGGCTTTCAGCTTGGATTTCAGGCTTAAAGGATTGAGACCGAGGAGACTTAATTTCCTTATTGAGGTCAAATGTGAATGATGGTGAGACCTCAGACTGAGTGGCGGCCCATGTTCCCACTTTAGTCTTTTTGGATTGAATAGGAGGGGCTTGCTCAATCACAGTAGATTGAACAGGGTTCGTTTGGGTCGTCTCTGGTAGGTATATTTGATAGGGTGAGAAGGTAGGGTTGGTAATGTGGCGGTAGTTGTTGGTGTGGGTTCATCACCTATGGGGTTAACAGGGATGTCACCAGGAGCCATTAGCTCAATCATAACTGGAAGAAGAGCACTGTGTCTTCTTGGTGGACACTTTCTTCAAGACTTTGAAGATGGTCAGCCTCATTTAAGGAACTAGTAGGACAGTTGAAAAAGACAAACTGACTCTGGTCCAACTCATAGTTGATGATATGTTGAAGGAACCTGGGATACATGAAGAATGTGTCCCTTTGGAGGTTCCCCATAAGGTTAGTCATCATAAACTTTGAGTAACTGAAGCGGAGGTTTTTCACCAGCCTATGAACTAGGCATCCTAGTTCATATGAGATTTGATCCCATCCTAGACTTATTAGACAAATAGCGGAGAACAACATGGAGTATAAACTTCCATGGGGTTAACAGTCAGAGCGATGTAATTGAGAAAACAATGGGGTTAACAGTCAGAGCGGTGTAATTGGTAGATTGGGTAAGAAAATAGATGATATCTGAGAAGTCAGCATCCTTGGATGAATCAAGGAGTGCGACTTGGTTGTGTAGAGGGTTTAGTGCTGTTGTGGGAAAAAAGGTTGTAGAGAAATGAGTTTGAATTTAGGTGAATTGAAGGTGAAGGAAGCTTTTGGGTAGTAAATTTTGTAAAAAGATTAAAATGAAGAGTTTGGTTTATTTAAATGGGTAAAATAGCGGTTTTGGGGGTTGGATAAGGTGAAAAGATGGTTTGGGGTATGATGTGACAGGGGCGGTAAAATTAAAAACCATTTAAAAGATTCCGCCATCATTAATAAATCTTTGCTTTTTTACTGTGTGGGTCCCAAAGATTTTCGTTACACAGTAAGGTCTTCTTCTGAGTATAAAAGATTTCAGAAGATAATTTTCTTCCGAAGTCAATTTTACTTCCGAAGGTAAATCTGTTACTTTCGAGAGTAAAATGTGCTTTCCGAATGGAGAGTTTTATATGCTTCGGTAGTAGATCTGATATGCATTCAATCGCTTCTTCCGAGACTAAAAACTCTTCCGAGAATAAAATTTTCCTTGGAGGAATTTTGCTTCGAAAGATATATATGACATCTTCTAAGGGTTAATTCCTCCTCGGAGAATTTATACTTAGAAGAATTTTAAAAGGACCTTTTCTAATAGGGCTTAGATTGTTTTGACAAAAGACTTTACACATTTATAAAAAGGTTTTTCAAATAAGATAGACTAATTAATGTTTATCATCACTATTGCTATAATGAGATACTTAACCTTTGTTCATCAAAGGCCTTGGTGAACAAATTAGCATATTGTTCATTTGAGTCAATTTTGATTAGTTTGATCTGAATTTTCTCATTAATATCTCTAATGAAATGATATCTGATATCAATGTGCTTTGTGTTGGAGTGTTTTACTGGATTTTCAGTTATGCAGATAGCATTGTTGTCAATGTGGATAGGAGTACTCATGAAGTTGAATTCGTAGCCTATCATCATCAAAGTCACTTTGAGTACCTATTCTAGCTAAAACATTCTCACAAGATTCTAAGTCAAAAATATAATCAGGTTCATTCCCCCTATCACAAGGAGTGTGCTCATTAACCACAATGTTGGATGATTCCTCAAATTGTTGATTTTCAATATTGTAAACTCTATAAGCAATAGAGTTGGAGGAATATCTAACAAAGATAGTGTCATTTGACTTTTCAACAAATTTTGCCAAATTGTCCTTTGTGTTAAGTATGGTACACCTGCTGCCAAAGGACCTTAGAAAGCTAATGAACGGTGGCCTCTTGTTCCATAGCTTATAAGGGGTTTTTCCATGTGTCTTAAATATAAGAGCCCTGTTATGCACATAGCATGTAGTGGTAACTGCCTCTGTCCAAAATGTTAGAGGCAGCTTTGAATCAACTAACATGGTCCGAGCAACGTCAATAAGTGTCATGTTCCTCCTCTCAGTAACACTAGTTTGTTTAGGAGTTCAAGGAACACTATATTGTTAGATCATTCCAGCAGGAACCGGCTCTGATACCAATTGTGAAGACGGCTGGATCGGTAAACATCCGAGCACGTTCTTGACGGAAGGATAAATAACAGCAACCCAAGAGACAATTAATAACACGAACTATAATTGAATGGTTCCATTGATAAAACCTAAAGATTACAAGCTCGTTACAACATAAGAATCAAGACTCTTGGCAAAAGGAAGATCGAGCATGATCTCCCCTCTCATCCGGCAGCCCTAGGCTCCGGGCAGACTCCTCTCAAAACCCTTATCTCTCTACACATTGAAACTGGTATATATATAGGCCTCGGCCCATATTAGATGCGACTGGGCCCATTCGTGCGATTGGACCATGCGTATGGTTCAATCGTACGACTAGACCATGCGTATGGTTCA
>BJCM01134856.1:0-15514 GCA_018326385.1 Flaveria bidentis
TATATATATATGTTGTATGGCCCCATTCCCGGGCGCTCACAGTTGGTCAATCATCGCACATAAAACATATAACTTACGTTAACTTTACTAAAACATAGCAGTAAAATCATTTTTAAACAACCATTTAATTTCATACAAATAATTGCTTTTGCAAAATAATACAACTTTCATTACAAAATATTATTTTTCGCATTACAATGCAAAAACATCATCATTATACAAAATGGATGCCATCCAAAACAAGCCAAGTAGCCAACTCGTGCCATCCTCAGCAACATTCACCTGCCAAACGGAAAATGCATAAAAGTCATCGTTGCTGAGTGACTTTCTAGTTTTATAAAACTTTATATCACCTTTCCATCATTAAAATATTTTCTTTACTATTGCACGTGATCATACATCATACGTACATTAAGGTAATAGTTATTATCTTCTTTCATCGTTCATTTCTTACATTTCGCACGTTTCGAACATCTCGTACTTATCGCACTTTTTGTACATTTATTATCTTTTCACTTCTATCTAGGTCCTGTCATGTACTTAACCCCCCCCCCCTCTTGAGCACAAAGCTATATCATCTAGGGTTAAGAGATGAGGACCCCATATTGCACATATAGAGTAGTCACAAAGACTAACTCCCCTTGTGTGTGTGAACTCATATGGGTTAGCCAAAATCGCATGCTACATAACACACAATAATTACCAAATCGCATATATCGGAGCAGACACTAAGACTAACTCCTACTGTGTGTATGAACCCTTATGAGTTATTAGCCAACATCGCACGCTGTAAACATACAGTTGAGCTAACAACGCTAAATGAGTTGTGAACCTCCTTTCATTTGCTTGCAAGACTTTCATTCGTTCATTCATTATGTTCCACCTTCATTATATTAAATCTTTCACTTCATTAAGATAATACTTTACGTTCATTATCATAATCACACCACGTAAAGCCACATCATAATACGTATTAAGGAACATAAGAAAACATATCATACATTAGCATAACATCATCACGCATCATCATACATAACATACACCATCACACATCATCATAAACAACATGCATCATAAATATCATGCATCGTACATTCATATACATATACATATGCACCACAAGCATAAGTCATCATAAAACATAACTAATCCTCAACGGGGGTTCAGGGGCATTAGCCCCCGACACCGGGGTCCTAGGGGCAGCAACCCCTAGTGGGGTCCAATGGGCAACGCCTCTGGCTAGAAAATCGTAGACATCGCACATTTTGCTATGGAAAAATCGATCTTCCTATTAAAAACTCTTAAGTTCTTCGTCATTTAAATCATATATTTCGCATGCATTTCCAGCCCCAAACTAGTTCAAAATCTTTAAATAGGGGATCTAGAACTAACATGGACTCGATGAGTACCTTCTCAATCAAGCTTACAAAACAAGGGTCGCACTACACGGCGTGCAGATAAGTTAACACTCAAAGGAGTTAATTTCTTCCTAATTTCGCTGCTAATTTCGCAGCCAGATCAGTAGTTTTGCTGCTAGTTTTGCCAGCACTTTCGTTGCTAGTTTCGTTGGCATCTTCGCTGCCAGTTTCACCCAACTTTTATTGGATAACCATGTCTGCGAAACTACCTGCAAAACTATAGTTTCACAGGAAATCTTCATAGTTTCGCCGGACGACTACGCAATTTCGTTATATGAATCCTTAATTTCACCAAACTGGCCTGAAAATTACGAACCAACACATTTTTGTCCCAACACTTCAATCTTTTACATCAAAAACCCAATTATTTTTTTGAAGACTCAAACAAAAGAATAAAGTGAAGAAAAATAAAGAAAAGATATATATTACCCAAGTTAAGGGGTTAAAAGTGTCAAAAGAACAAAAAGATTTAAAAGTTGGTGATAAAGGTGGTATGGGCGCCCATATGTCACACACATCACATATCATTAAGATTTTAGAGAGAGAAAGTGAAGAGGAGTAGAAAGCTTTCGGGATTTTAAAGACCAGGAAGAAAAAGATCGAATTCAAGGTAAGAATTTGTGTGTTTATGGTGTTCTTAACCGGTTTAGGCCTCGGATATTTGCTTATACATGTAATATGTTGTTTAGGTGTGTGTTTGGTGGGTTTTAGGTGT
The DNA here is from genome assembly GCA_018326385.1 of Flaveria bidentis. Classification (NCBI taxonomy): domain Eukaryota; kingdom Viridiplantae; phylum Streptophyta; class Magnoliopsida; order Asterales; family Asteraceae; genus Flaveria; species Flaveria bidentis. The sequence goes on from BJCM01134856.1 coordinate 2,134, forward strand.
TTGAATTCGATTTGCAAATGGGTTTGAAGAAGTCTTACCCAAAGAGCTGCTAAGGTGAGTTCTAGAACCCTCTATTTACATGTTTTTAACTATTTTGGGGCTGAAAATGCATGTATGAAATTTTTATAAAAGTTTGGTTTCATACCCGTATGTATGTATGTATGTGTATATGTTGTGGGTGGGGTTTAATTTTGGGCAATGCTCATGCGCCTATGTTTGATATAGGGCTCATGCGCCTGAAAAGTCCTCATGCGCCTGGATGGCCATCCGACTAAAGTTAATGTGGATGAACAACATGTTAATGCGGATGAACAAAAAGTTAATGCGGATGAACAACAAGTTAATGTGGATGAACAACATGTTGTTGTGAAGGAGACGACCGCGATTGTAGTGGACAGAAGAGTAGCGACAACAAGAATTGGAATGGAAAGCGGGTTGAACGTGGGGGTTACACTCCAAACAACAAGGTTGCCAGGACGTATCACTGACATGTAGCTTCGTCCGGTGCGAAGACGAGGAAGTGTAGTAACTGTGCTAAAGGGCATACTGGAGAGTGTAGGTGGGGATCAAACCACTACTTCAAATGTGGGAGGCCTGGTCATCTGGCAAAGAATTATGGGGTGAAGAGGTGTTATAACTATGCGGAAAGGGTCATATAAGCAGAGACTGTAAGAAGTCGAGGGACGAGAGTTGTTGGGCAAAAAGGATGATTGGAATTGGAGGGCAGAAGGCGAGCGCAAAGCCTTCACGATGACCAGGAAGAGGCTAGGACGGACCCCGATGTCATGTTAGGTACATATCTAGTAACCAAACTCTTGCATCTGTGTTATTTGATTTCGGTGCTAGTAGGAGTTTCATTTCTGCTGCCTTTTGTGCTAAGTTACCCATTAGGAATAGAAGTATTGATGAGCCTTTCAATGTAGAAACTACCATAAGTAAGTCTACCAGGATTTCTGAGGTAATAGAAGGCTGCGACATTGAACTAGAAGGTCATAAGTTACCTGTTAGACTATTCATGATGACCTTAGGTGGTTTTGATATAGTCCTTGGAATGGATTGGTTGGCAGGATATAAGGCGAACATTGTGTAAACAAGGAGATGATTAGACTATCAGCACCTGACGGGAGTTCGGTGACGGTTTACGGTGATTGAGTCACGATGATCCCGAAAGTGTTTTTGATGGCTGTGGAAGGAGGTGCATGAGGTATGGGTGTAGTCCCTACTTGGCATACGTGAAGGATATGGATACGCCAACACCACAACTGACCGATGTACCGGTTGTGTGTGACTTTCCGGACGTGTGTCCCGAAGACTTACCAGGAGTGCCACCAGACCGCGAGATCGAGTTCCAGATTGACTTGATATCGGGTGCCCAACCTGTTGCTAAGGCGCCGTATCGGTTGGCTCCAATTGAGATTAAGGAATTGATGGAGCAATTATAGTAGTTGCTTTACAAGGGGTTCATTAGATCAAGTATCTCTCCTTAGGGTGCTCCGGTCTTATTTGTGAAGAAGAAAGACAGTAGTATGAGAATGTGTATAGACTATCATGAGCTGAATAAGTTGACAGTGAAGAATCGGTACCCGGTCCCTAGAATTGATGACATGTTTGATCAGCTCCAAGGTGCCAGTTGGTTCTCGAGGATAGATCTTCGATCTGGGTACCATCAGTTGAAAGTGAAGGAGCAGGATATTCTTAAAACAGCTTTTCGCACGCGTTATGGATACTAAGAGTTTCTTGTTATGTCTTTTGGTTTGACCAATGCGCAAGCTTCTTTTATGGACTTGATGAATCGGGTGTGTCGGCCGATGTTGGAGACGTTGAGAAGAGAGGTGTTGGATACATTGAGAAGAGAGAGGTTGTATGATAAATTCTCCAAGTGCGCATTCTGGTTGTTCGAGGTTTAGTTTTTGGGTCATGTAGTGAATCCTTGTGGAATTATGGTGGACCCGGCAAAGGTGGAAGCAAAGATTTGGTGGTTTATTCTGATGCTTCCTACTAAGGGTTGGGATGTGTGTTGATGTAGAGAGGAAAGGATATAGCCTATGCACCCAGATAGTTAAAAGTTCATGAGGTCAATTATCCCACTCCAGACTTGGAGCTAGCATCCGTGGTCTTGGCGTTAAAGATATGGAGGCACTATCTATATAGGATGAAGTGCATCATATTTAGCCGAGATACATAGGGCCTTTCTGAATAATTACTCGAGTAGGAGAGGTAGCCTATAGGTTGGAGTTAAGAGAAGAGTTAAGTTGAATTCATCCGATATTCCATGTATCTCATCTGAGAAAGTGTTTAATAGATGAGGATATGATTGTCCTACTGGAGGATATCAATGTAGACAAATGACTCAATTATGTGGAGCAACCAGTGGCAATCATTGATTGTATAGAGGGGAGGTTAAGGAAGAAAGTAATTCCTCTTGTGCATGTATAGTGGAAGCACAAGAAGAGATCTGAGCCTACGTGGGAGACTGAGGAAGAAATGAGACAGCATTACCCATATTTGTTCGAGGAATAACAGGTTTCGGGGACGAAACCTATATAAGGGGGGTGGACTTGTAACACCTAGTTATTTTTTTTGAACAGTCAAACAAAAGAATAAAGTGAAGAAAAATAAACAAAAGATATATTACCCAAGTTAAGGGGTAAAAAGTGTCAAAAGGACAAAAAGGTTTAAAAGTTGGTGAAAGGTGGTATGGCCGCCCATATGTCACACACATCACATATCATTCCGATTTTAGAGAGAGAAAGTGAAGAGGAGTAGAAAGCTTTCAGGATTTTGAAGACCAGGAAGAAAAAGATCGATTTCAAGGTAAGAATTCGTGTGTTTATGGTGTTCTTAACTGGTTTAGGTCTCGGGTATTTGCTTATACGTATTATATATTGTTTAGGTGTGTGTTTGGTAGGTTTTAGGTGTTTGAACTCGATTTGCAAACGGGTTTGAAGAAGTCATACCCAAAGAGCTGCTAAGGTGAGTTCTAGAACCCCTGTTTACATGTTTTTAACTATTTTGGGGCTGGAAATGCATGTATGAACTTTTTATAAAAGTTGGGTTTCATACCCGTATGTATGTGTGTGTGTGTTGCGAGTGGGGTTTGATTTTTGGCAATGTTCATGTTTGATGATATTGTGGTTGTGTTTCTATGGCTTAGAATGTAAGATTTAAGTGTAGAGCATGATATGTGATATTTGGGGACTGAAATCTAATGTTTAGGTGCGAATAAGGCTACTCATACGCCCAAACAAGGCTCATGCGCCTAAGTTTTAGAATTTGACTAAGTGTTCCCATACGCCCGAAACTTCATGTGCCCAAATAGGGCAAACGCGCATGAAATGTCCTCATGCTCCAGGATGGCCATGCGACGACTAAAGTTAATGCAGATGAACAACATGTTAATGCGGATGAACCACAAGTTAATGCGGATGAACAACATGTTAATACGAATGAACAACATGTTAATACTGATGAACAACATGATAATGCGGATGAACAATATGTTAATGTGGATAAACAACATGTTAATACGGATGAACAACAAGTTAATGCAGATAAACAACAAGTTAATGTGGATAAACAACATGTTAATGCGGATGAACAACATGTTAATACGGATGAACCACATGTTAATGCGGATGAACAACATGTTAATGTAGATGAACAACATGTTAATGCGAATAAACAACAAGTTAATGCAGATAAACAACAAGTATATGCGAATGAAAAAGAAGTTAATGCGGATGAACAACAAGTTAATGCGGATGAACAAGAAGTTAATACAGAAGAAAAACATCTTAATGTGGATGAACAACATGTTAATGCGAATGAACAATATGTTAATGCAGATGAACAACATACTAATGCGGATGAAGACAGTTTATATTTTTCTGATTTCAAAGAAATGGGTAGATGTAGGCCTTGAATTGGGAGGTTCCCGGGGGCTATGTAAGTTGACTTTTTGATGTCAAAGATGATTTGATGGCATGTATGATGATGTATGATTGATGTGTGATTGATGATGTATGATTGATGTGTGATTGATGATGTATGATTGCATGATGATGTTATGCTTATGTATGATATGTTTATTATGTTCCTTATTACGTATGTAGATGTGACTTTACGTGGTGTGATATTGTTAATGAATGTAAAGTATTATCTTAATGAAGTGAAAGATTTAAGATAATGAAAGTGGAACATAATGAATGAACGAATGAAAAGCCTTGCAAACAACTGAAGGGAGATTCACAACTCATTGAGAGTTGTTACCTAGTGTGTGTCTACAGCGTGTGATTTTGGCAAACTCATAAGGGTTCATACAGACAGTAAGAGTTCAGTGTTTGTGACTACTCCAATAACATGTGATTTCCTAATTACTGTGTGTTATACAACGTGCAATTTTGGCTAACTCATACGAGTTCACACACACTGGGGGAGTGTTCAACTGTGTGTGTATCTACAGCGTGCGATTTTGGCTAACTCATAAGGGTTCGTACACACAATAAGTGTTAAGTCTCGATGATTGTTCCAATACATGTGATTTCCTAGTTATTGTGTATCATACATCGTGCGATTTTGGCTAACCCATAAGAATTCACACACACAGGGGGAGTTTGTCCTAGTGACCACCACATACGTGCGATATGTGGGATATGGGGTCCTTGTCGCTTAACCTAAATGATATGTCCTTTTGCTTAAGAGGGGGGGGGTTAAGCATATGACAAGACTTTCATTTGTTCATTCATTATGTTCCACTTTCATTATCTTAAATCTTTCCCTTCATTAAGATAATACTTTATGTTCAATATCATAATCACACCATGTAAAGCCACATCATAATACGTAGTAAGGAACATAAGAAAACATATCACACATAAGCATAACATCATCACGCATCAACATACATAACATACACCATCACAAATCATCATAAACATCATGCATCATAAACATCATGCATCATAAACATCATGCATCGTACACTCACATACATATACATATGCACCACAAGCATAAGTCATCATTAAACATAACTGATCCTCAGTGGGGATTCAGGGGCGGCAGCCCCTGATAGTGGGGTCCTAGGTGTACCAGCCCCTAGTGGGGTCCAAGGGGCAACACCCCTGGCTGGAAAATCACAAATATAGCACATTTTGTTATGGAAAAATTGATCTTCTGTTAAAACCTCTTAAATTCTTGGTCATTTGAATTGTATATTTAGCATGCATTTCCAGCCCCAAACTAGTTCAAAACCCTTAAATTGGGGATCTAGAACTCACCTGGACTCGATGAGTAGCTTCACAATCAAGCAGTTTTGTAGTTTTGTTGCCTACACAACCTGCAGATAAGTTAACACTCAAAGGAGTTAATTGCTGCCTAATTTCGCTGCTAATTTCGCTGCCAAATCAGCAGTTTTGCTGCTAGTTTCGCCAGCAGTTTCACTGCTAGTTTCACTGGCATCTTCGTTGCCAGTTTCGCCCAAATTTTGGTAGATAACAATGTGTGTGAAGCTACCTGCAAAACTATAGTTTTGAAGGAAATTTTCATAGTTTCGCTAGACGACTACACAATTTCGCTGGATGAACCCTTAATTTTGTAGAACGGCTAAAAATTACGAACCAACACATTTTTTACCAAAAACTTCAATATTTTACATCCAAAACCTTGGTTTACCACCCAATAAGCTATATCTAATCTTCTTACAAGTTTTCTTACAAAAAAACGTGAGTTTTGGGTGAATCTTTACCACTTTTAAAAACCCCAAACCCTAGAATCCGGGTTTACATCAAAAGGAACAATAAAATAATATTTCTTACCTGGATTCTTGGTGTTTCCTTGTTGTTTGGATGCCCAGGAACATTGATCTTCAATCCCGTGATCAACGAACCTTGAATCTTCAATTCTCTCCACTTTCTCTATCTACACTCTCTCTACACTCTCTCTCTAGAATTGGGGTGTTGAATTGCAAATGAGAGTTTCTCAAGTTGATCCGTTTATATATACCCAACGTTCCCAAGATCTTAAACTCGCCAAACACATATCCCGCGAGGTCTTCTTGGTCCATACTCTATTACTAGCTTATTTTCTTTAAATTATCTTAGCTAAACCTCTTATTATTAAATGGCTCGTTTCTACTTTATTCCGGGTGTTACATATGTATCCGTGTGTGTATATATATATATAAATAAATATATATATATATATATGACAACAATATGGGTGAGGTGGTAATCAGAGTGAAGTTTGGTGGTGAATTTAAAGTATTTGATCTGATGGACCTGTTCAGTATTTGTGATGAAGACCTTCTTATTCTTTGCAAGAATCATATTAAAGCAGGTGTAGGTGATGAGACGAGAAAGGAAGCCAGTCTATTTATGAAAATGGCAAACAAATCAGAGGTGTGAGGACAGAGGTGAAGTGGCTTGCAGAAAGAGTGAGGGCCCAAGATGATCTAAACATTGACATACAGGATCTGACTAGACAATTTGAGCAACCTAGTGCTCATCCCGAAGGGGTTAATGAAGCAGGAAGATACCAAAGTGAATCATTTGCTAAAGCCCCTAAGGAGGTTGCTGCAAGAGCTGTAGATGACAGGTTAGAGGCATCGGGGGACACTGGAGCTAACGAGACAAATCAAGACGATTGAAGGCAATGAGTTCCAACCTAGGGGGAGTATTGAAGATCATGCATAGGTTGGACTCACCTTAGATTAGATTGTTTATATTTCCTTTTAATAGGTCTTATGTTAGCTTACTTTTGTATGTAGTTAGCTTTATGTTGTTTTGTTTTCTAGTGAAACTGTATGCGAAACTATACAGTCAGTTATTTAGTTCTCTCGGCGAAACTGTTGTTTCTGCCGGGCGAAACTATAGTTTCGGCAGAACAGTTTCCTTGACAACAAAACTGTGTGCGAAACTAAGACTACTATATATAGTTTTGATCATTATCATTGTTGATTAATCTTGCCAAACCCTAATCATTTATCCTTGTTGCAAGTAACCTTAGTAAGCAGTCATTTCACAGAAATATCATTGTGCTTTGTTATTATTGAGTATATTAATCATCATTGTGTTACTTTGATTGACTTGTTATTGTTCTCAATCTTCATCATCTTTCTTGTCTATTGTTTGTATTTGACATTGAACGATTCAACAACTCATTTGTACTACAATCGATTAAATGGACTAACAATATGGTATCAGAGCCTTAGTGCTCATGATTTGTTGAGTTTTTGGTTGTTCTTTGTTCAATTTTAAGTTTTCATTAATTTCAGATCAAATTTGTGTGTATTTGATATGGAATTTGATTGAATTTTGTTGGTTATTGGTTGGGAAAACTCTGTTAATCATCAAATCTCAAATTCATTGTGTGGTTGATGATTTCAGATTGATTTCGTGTTTAATAAGCTTTTCAGCTTCATTCAGCGAAATTATATGTTCATTTTGCGAAATTACAAGTTCTTTAAGTGAAACTATTGGTGTTATCCTCATTGAGGTTGTTTTTTTCTATCCTGTGAAACTAGTTTCATTGACCCAAAGTTCAACAGTGCTTGTGAGTGATTAACAAGCGAAATTGCTGCTGAAAGTGTTATTAAATAAAAGTTCAAGCTTGTTTCATGCAAATTTGTTGGTGAAACTAAGGTGTTTTAGGCATTTGGCTAGTGAAACTGCTGCCGAAATTGTCTGCGAAACTACGGCAACTCAGCGAAACTAGTTTCTCAGCGAAATTATTTGCGAACTTACCTTTCTTCAGCGAAACTACCTCTTCTTTTCTCGAAACTACTTCATTTCTAGCGAAACTACAATGTCAAAGTTAACCTCCCTCACACTGGCTGATCTTGAAAGTGTAGCTCCCAATAGACCTCCGAGACTCATTAAGGGGGATAATTTCTAGGATTGGAAGAGATGTCTCAAAGCCTTTTTCTTTTACACTGACCACAATCAATGGGAATCTATCATTTTTGGTCCTCACATACCAACTATCACTGTTGGTGATCTACATTCACTGAGAAGGATCTGAAGCTGATCGATCATGACAAGAATGCTTTTGGAGCATTAACTCTTTGCCTCACACTAGACATCTACAACCGATTTAATGAGCATAAAAATGCTAAGTCCCTCTTTGATGCTCTATGTGAGTTCTATGATGGTAATGATGAGCTTTTGAAGGTTAAGAGCATTCAAGCATAGAAGGAATTCAACTCCTTTGTGGGATACACGAACGAGAGTATCACAGATCTCACAAATCGTTTTCTGACAGTTTCAAGCACACAAAAGAAATTCGATGAAAAACTTTCCAACAGTGAGCAAGTAAACAAATTGCTAGATTCTCTCCCACCTAAGTGGAGTCTTTAGGTGAGAATGCTAAAGCAGGAAAGAGGTTTCATTGATTACAAGTTGATGGACATTATCAATAAGCTTAAATACTTTGAGTTGGACATGAAAAGAAGGGAATTTATCTAGACCTTGATGCATACATCTGGTTTCACTCAAAATGTTGTATTACTGTGTTCCGCTGTGAGCTCTCATATGCAGACATCTACTCAAGGAGGTGTGAATACTGGTAATTATTCACGAGGTAGTGGTAGTGTTAGGAGTGCTCAAGCTACTTCAAAAGCAAATGTTGAATCTTCAGTTTCATCCGAGACAATGGCTCTTTTTAGTATGTTTGTTCAGAGCTATAAAGCCTTAGTGGCAGGAGAGTTGAAAGGCAAAAGAATGACAATGGAGGATATGTATCAAGTGGACCCTGATGATCTTGAAGAGACTGATATTAAATGGAAAATGGCAATGTTGACACTTAGAGCTCGGGATTTATGGAGCGCACTAGAAGAAAGAACTTCGGAGGTCAAAGCTCTAACTCCAAACTGTGATTGGATAAGTCCAAGCTGAGATGTTTTAATTGTAAACAGCTGGGACATTTCAAACGTGAATGTCCATCACCAATTGTCACTGATTCTAGTAATACAGGAGTTCCACGATTAACTACTGAGAGAGAAAAGGAGGATATGAGTCACAAAAAGGTGACTGCTTTGATTTCTAATTTTGATTGGAGTGCTGAGGTTGAAGAGACGAGAGCTGAGATTAATCAAGCACTGGTGGCTGAAATTGTTAAATGAAAGGGGAAGGTAAACTGTGAGGATGAATTTGATCCATTCAAGGAATTTAAAGATGAGGCTGAGCTGTCTGTGAAAGGAAAAGGGAAGAAGGATGAGAGGATGAAAGAAGGTAAATCTGAAGAACTAAAGAAGGAAGGAAGTCCATCCATTAAGAAAGAAAAAGAAAAGGATGATGCTACTATCACTGTTGTGGAAAGCAAGTCAAGTACTCCAGTGTGCCAATGTGAGAAGGCCTTAGCAGCAGAAAAGGTGGTGATGGGACTTTCGTATAAGGTAATTCAAGACATGTGTTCTTCTGCATGTAAAATCAGATTATTTGGGGTTTATAAAGCTAATCGTTTACTAATTTATAATGAGAAAGATTTAAAAAGAATTAATAAGGAACTTAAAATATTTGAAAGAGAATGATCACTTAAAACGAATTGTTTTGGAAAGAAATGTTAAGATTAATCTTTGACTAAAAGAATAGCTCTTGCTAAATTTGAAACAAGCAAAATTCAGTCAAATTTAGATACATGGACTATATCAAGAATGAAACATGATGATTTATGTAAATCTCAATGAGGGGCTAGGATTAAAATGGGATTGGGGTATGAAAATGCTAAGGTTTATCCTCCCCCTAGTACATACTGTTATTCTCCTATGTATGTTCCTCATCCTTCTACCGATTTGATCAAAACAGACACTAACAGTATGCTAAGGTTTATCCTCCCCCTAGTACATACTGTAACTCTTAGTACACCTGATTCTCAGCATTCTGTTTTAGATCATAAATTTAGTTTAAATTCTATTTTTTGTTTCCAGTGAACCTGTAACAAACATTGTCTCATCATGTTCTTGCGATGTTTCTATTTTATCTTCAAATTCGGTAAATTGTGACGATGTTACTGGTTCTGATTATGTTAATCTGATTATGTTAATAATGTGACTGATCCCACTACAAAGAATAATGAGAAACAAAAAACTAATTGTTTTGACAAATTCTTTTCTCATCCTATTCAATCTTTTACCCCCAATGAATATTTCTTTATCAAATGAAAGGGTATCAACTTCATCTGAAGCTAGCACAAGTGGTACTAGTACTACTCGTACTTCAGATGACAATTCATCTACTTCTGTAAATAACCTTTCTTCTTTAAATAAATACAGACCACGTGGAATGTTTGAGACACACAATGACGTAGATTCTAATGTGTGTGAATGTGATGACGGAATACACATTGATCATATTCCTATCTCATTACATAATAGACATAGATTAAAACCACACTATGTCAGGTGTGGTCAAAATGATCATATAGTTAAGAATTGTCCTGCACTACATCATAGTCATGTTAATAGGAATTCTTTTGGAAAAAAATTAACAAAATTAGTTAATAATTTCTTTTGTAAGAAATCTATCTCTCCTAAAACCAAAGTTATTCAAACTTGGGTTCCTATCTCACCCGGTTAACCTGTTCTTTATATTGTTGCAGGAGTCATCCACTAAGGTTGTAAACAGTGTATGGCATGTGGATAGTGGATGATCCAGGCATATGACAGGGCTCAAAGACTTGTTGACCAATTATCGGATTATAAATGGAGGTTATGTGGCTTTTGTTGGTGACAAAAAAGGAGGAAAGATGATCGGTCAAGGAGATGTTTCAAATGGCTCTCTAAGTTTCGAGAAAGTCAATTATGTACATGAACTTGCATTTAATCTATTGAGTGTCTCTCAGATCTGTGATAAAGACATTCCAGTCTTGTTTAAGTCCGATAAATGTCTCTTTTTAAAATCTGAGATTGATATTCCTGAAGAAATGGTACTTATGCGTGCTCCACGAAAGAATGATACATATCTTCCTGATATGGGTTCAAGGGAGTCAAAGTCTACTACTACCTGTCTTCTTTCCAAAGCTTCCAGTTTTGATTCATTGTTATGGCATCGCATATTAGGCCACGGTAACTTTAAAAGTATAAACAAATTAGTCAAGAACAATCTCGTTAGAAGCCTTCATTTAAAAGATTTTTCTGTAAACAAAAAATGTATGGCATGTGCCAAGGGCAAAGAACAAAAGAAACCACACAAGCAAAACTTAAAAATAGCATAACTACTCCTCTCGAGTTGTTACATACTGATTTGTTTGGCCCAATCAGTGTTAAATCAATTGCTAAAAAATCATTTGGTCTTGTTATAACAAATGATTTCTCAAGATATTCTTAGGTAAGATTTCTAGCTCACAAGGGAGAGGTTGCTGAGGAGTTGAAAAAGTTAATACTATCAATCGAGACGATAAGCAAGATAAAGGTCTTGGCCATCCGAAGTGACAACGGTACTGAATTCAGAAATCAAATCTTTGATTCATTCTGTGTTGCAAAGGGAATCGTAAACAATTTAGTGCTGGAAGGACACCTCAATAGAACAAAGTAGATGAACGAAAGAATCGCACCATTATTAAACCCGCTCGTACGATGCTGATTGAATCCTCCTTACGCATTATCTTTTGGGCAAACGTAGTAAATTATGCTTCATATGTTCTTAACAGGGTGTTGATAGTCAAGGACAAAATAAAGACTCCTTATGAACTTTTTCATAAACGAAAGCCTTTAATTAACTTCTTTCGACCATTTGGCTGCTCTTGCACTCTATTGAATACTCAATCACAGAAGACAAAATTCGGTGTCGTGTCTGATGAATGTTACTTCGTCCACTATTCTTCTTCATAAAAGGCTTATCGGGTATATAACAAGAGAACACGTATTGTTCACAAGTTGTTCTATGTTAATTGGCACGAATCTAATTCGTCCAATGTTCGATCTAAACCAGCATGGTTCTTTGATTCTGATACGGTGTTTAACTCCTTTAATCTTCCTGTCTTCGATGATGATGTGTCCATATCCAATGTTCAACCAAATATCATTCCTTCAACTCCATTACCTCTCATTCCTCAAGCCCATTCCACCTCCTCAGCAAATGATGCTACTTCAGTTGATATTGCATCATCTTCATCATCATTTGATCTTCCACCTCCACCTATTTCTACATCCATTCTTTCATCACCAACATTTACCTTATCACAGCCTGTATCATCCCTCTCACCCTCATCTACCGATCCACGATCTATAACCCAACCATCTGCAATCATCCTGCCTATACGCATTGATTTCAAAACATTGAAAGATCATCCTCATGATAACATCATTAGATCTATCACTGATGGAGTACGGACGTGGAGTCAATCTGGTTTGATTAACATTTGTCTATTCTCTTGTTTAATTTCCCAAATTGTTCTAAAAAATGTCCATACCGCTCTCCAGGACCCATGCTGGGTTGAATCGTTGCAACTAGAGCTCCAACAATTCAAAAAACTCAAAGTGTGGACTCTAGTCGATCTTCCACCAAACAAATGCCCAATTGGCACAAAATGGGTTTTTATGAACAAACCCGATGATCGTGGCATTGTGGTGCGAAACAAATCAAGATTGGTGGTGCAATGATTTGCTTAAGAAGAAGGGATTGACTATACCGAAGTTTCTACTCTTATCGCCCGTCTTGAAGCAATAAGAATTTTTCTAGCTCATGTTGCTCATAAATAGTTTAAGGTCTATCACATGGATGTCAAATGTGCATTCCTTTATGGAGACATTGACGAGGAGATATATGTGTGTCAACCAGCTGGTTTTGATGATCCCGATTTTCCTGACAAAGTTTATAAGCTTGACAAGTCTCTTTATGGTCTTCATCAGGCACTTAGAATCTGGTATGAGACCTTAACACAGTATCTCTTAAGCAATGGATTATCTCGTGGCACCATTGATATGACTCTATTCAAGAGGGAAGTGGATGGTGAAATGCTGATTGTCCAAGTTTATGTTGATGATATTATTTTCGGTTCCACAAATTCACAATTGTGTCGGCAGTTTGAGGAAGTGATGCGTAATCGCTTTGAAATGAGCATTGTTAAGTTGGATTTTGGATCGATAAACATCCGAGCAAAATCTTGACGGAAGGATAAACAGCACAAACCAAGAGACAAACAATAATACAAACTATAATCGAATGATTTCATTGATAAAACCTAACGATTACAAGCTCGTTACAACATAAGAATCAAGACTCTTTGGCAAGGGGAAGATTGAGCATGATCTCCCCTCTCATCCGGCAGCCATAGGCCCCGGGCAGACTCACTCTCGGAACCCTATTCCAAGATCCTCCCTTTCTACACAATTGAAACTGGTATATATAGGCATCGGCCCATATTAGAGGCTGCTGGCCCATTCATG
>BJCM01134888.1:5000-20038 GCA_018326385.1 Flaveria bidentis
GGGACTCTGTTGTTGAAGGATCTTACATACCAAGCACCTCATATGGTAAGGGTGGTGGTATGATTCCTAAAGTTGTGGCTGACTTCTCTGATGAAGACAGGAAGAGAATAGAGATTGATCAAAAAGCCATGACAGCCCTTCAATTGCTCTTCCAAACTCAATCTACATAGGCTTCAAGAAGTGCAAGACTAAAAAGCAACTATGAGAAGAATTAAAGCTTATGTATGAAGGCTCAACTGAAGCCAAGGAGAACAAGAAAGATCTCCTCAAGCAGCAGTTTGAAAACTTCATCTTCAAAATATGGTCGGCTGTAGGTTGTAGTATAAATATTTTTGGTCCTTATATCTTATCATTCATTGCTTTGTAAACATTTGTAACGAACTAGAGAGAAATATACATCATTCTTGAAAACAAACTACTTGTGTTGTTCTTGTTTTGTCTCTTAAATACTTGTGTTTCTTAGTTCTCACTAAAACTGGTTTCTAATTCCCCATTTGATCTGTTAAGTGTTGTTGCACACTCTTCTATTTGTGTTGTTGTGTTGTAAGCAAGTATCCTTAAACGGTCCTGCATAAACATGATTAACGTATTAAATATTAGAGTAAATTACTATTTTGGCCCCTAGGGTTAGGGCCATTTAACCCTATCAGCCCAAAAAGGAATCTTTTGACATATCAACCCCTAACGTTTCGTTTCTTAACTCTTTTGGCCCTTAACACTAACTATGATAACTTTTTTCTGTTAAGTGTAAGGGCATTTTGGTCATTTTCACATTAAGGTTTGTTTATGTAAATTTTAAAACTTTAGGGTTATTTATTCACATTTTTTAAATGAAAATACAACCACCACCGTAACATATTTCAAAACCCAACCCACCCATCCCTTACCTATCGTTTCCTCCATTAACTTTCTACCACCTATCGTTTCCTCCATTAACTTTCTCCCATGGAAGAACACTCTCAACATCATCATCATCATCGATTAACAATTTATCAGGATGAACCCAATCTCTCCTAAAAAAATCCCCTAATTTTTCTTCTCTTGTTAAACCCATTTTAGAAGTATTCAGTGGTGATTTCGTCTTTCTCATCGTCATCGGAGACCAACACTACATTCCGCAACCAGAGAACAATCCGATCGATGGTGGTTGTCCGACCGCCGCTTGTGGTGGCAGCGGCGGCGGCGAAGTCAAAAGAATAGGAAAGTTTGGATCTTTTTGAAGATCCAGACTTGATTGAAGGGTGTGGTGGTGGTAGGGTTGACCATTTGTTGAGCCAAGGGGAAGATGAAGAAGATGAAGATGAAGATAAATATAAAGAATAAGAATTGGGGGTTGTGGTGATGGTGGTAGGATTATCTGGTGTTGAGTGAATTGAGGAAAAGGGTTTGATGAATGAGGGTTTTAGGAGAGGTGAAGACGATTGGAAGAAGAGTGAGTGGGAGTTTGAAGGGAATGGGAGTATGAATTTGGTGTTACGGAATGGGAGTTTTGTTAGTTTCATGGCGGGTGGTTGGTGGGTGTAGTTGATAGTCATTCCACCGTCGGCGGGTGGTTGGTGGGTGTAGTTGATGGTCATTCAACCATCATCGATGGTGGTGGTGGTGGTGGTGGTGGTGGCGGCGGTGACAGCGATGGTGGTGGTGGTTGTAAGGGGAGTTGTGAGTGAGAATGGTGATGTTGAGTTTTGGATGGAGATGAAGATAAGATATGTTGCAGGTGTAGGTGATATTTCTCAATATGATCATTTCTCGATATGATCATTTCACAAAATGTGAATAAAAAATCCTAAAGCTTTAAAATTTACACAAACAGCCCTTAAGTGAAAATAACCAAAATGTCCTTACACTTAACAGAAAAGTTAACAGAGTTAGTGTTAGGGTCAAAAGAGTTAAGAAACGAATCGTTAGGGGTTGATATGTTAAAAGATTCCTTTTTGAGCCGATAGGGTTAAATGCTCTAACCTCAGAGGCTAAAATAGTAATTTACTCTAATATCAAATGTAAGTTGCATTGACATAAGTCTTTAAATAATCGTTTATTGTCTAAACTTCAAAATGAAAACCAAAAGGAATAATAATATTTTTATTAAACCCAAATTACACATAAGGATAAATAGTAAAACGGTACCTAGCATCACACAACAACACATTTAAAACATTTGTACACCGTGTACCCTTGTCCACTCAATGTACTTATTTAAATTTAGCAAAATACAACAACAATAACCAATAACCTCATGATGAAGATCATGATGGACATATATAAGAACTGAATTCAACCCTTTGGCATCAGTTTACACGAGCTTCTATAATGGAGAGAATGGTGGGGAGCTTAATGATGTTGTAATAAGGAAATCCTGCTTCTTTCAAAATGCTCTTCCACTCAACTTCGGTCCTTTCTTTCCCACCTTCAAAGCATCCTAACATTATCAAATCCAGATTCATACGTGCATCTTCGAAGACATCATATCCTCCCGGGCTCAAGATAGTATCCACTATGATAACTTTTCCGTTTGTATTCGTCATGGATTCTCGACAGTTTTTAAGAACTTGTACACACTTGTCATCACCCCAATTATGTAGTACTGACTGTGATTCATAAAAATTAGCTAGCAAAACAGGTTTTATCGTGTTTAACAAGTTATAAATGACGTTCGTAACTCACGTATTAAACATGTAAAAGACTTGTTTAACTAGCTATATATTAAACATATTGGTATCTTGTTATCATACAAAGGATTGTACCTTCATCAAGAATGATTCTGCACGGGGAACCGATGTAAACATGTCACCTCCAACATGGGTAACTCCTTCATACGATGGTGCAGATGAAGTAACATGAGGCAAATCAAAGTTAATACCTTTAAGATGTGGATATGTGGCTACAATCTTACTTATCATCACTCCAATACCACCACCAACGTCCACTAGAGTTCCTTCAAGGCTATGAAAGTCGTAATTCGACATGATCGCATCGAGTTCAAACCTGGTTCTAGCTACCATTGAATCATTGAAATGTTTATTTTCCTCTTCGCTGCGAGAACTCCGATCGAAGACCTCCACCCCAAACGTCTTGAATGTTGCTGTAACCCCCTCTTCAATGGACTGGTTTAGGTTACAAAATACGGTGAACTTACGTTGGTTTATGAAAGACATTGCTATTGGTGCGAGGGTGTTGCTCGAATCTGGTACGAGAAATCTTGAACATTCGTTGAGGGAGTAGAGTGGTTCTTCGCCCTGCTCGGGTTTACTCACTTCATTAAAAACTTGTTTGTAGACCAAAAACCGCATGAGTCGGGAGAGACCCTCGACATTTAGCGATGGAAAGCTGATACCTTGTGCGATTTGTGACAAGGTAACGGGTCCATCATGACTGTTAATTATGCCCGCAATGTTGAGTTTCAAGGCACATCTTAAAGCCATACTACTTAAGCCAGCATACGTGAGTTCAAAGACCCTTGCTTGGCCTCTAAGTTTGTCATCTTCTTTTTGTTTAGTTAGTGTACTCATTTTCACGAGGTATTTTGAAGAAATCAAGGAGGTTGAAGTTTGTGTAGTTGAAAGGGGTGGAGGTTCTTTGCTTTAAATAGTCACCACAAAGAACTCCACTCCACCCACGCGCACTATTATTACATTTTTTCCCCTTTATTTACGTTGCCTCTTTCAACATTTTTTTTAAACTTATACACACTCTTTACATCTATTCGTCATACACGTGACTCAACTCTTAAACACAAGGTAAGCTTCACTACTCTTAAGTGTAAATAGCATTACTATCAAACCTAACTCTTACCCTTTTTGCAATAACATTTAACTTCTTAATTCATTCACTTATTGATTTAAAATATAGCATAATAAAATATTATAATATTAATCCTCTTAATAAACCATTGTTTTAGGTGTGCAACGTGTTGGCTTTCTTCAACCCTCGCAGCGGTGACACATGCACACGATTAACAGTCCAAATGTATCATCAGAAACGAAGTAGGTATGTTCATGCAGTCTTTTTCATTTCACAGAAGAACAACTTATTTTTATGTTTTTTAAACAACCCAACTTTAACAGTATTTTATAAGATTTAAAAGGGGTATATAAGTGATTACAATGTAAATATCTGGTTTAGCAGATTTATGGAGGTAAAATTTGTTACTAGTAAAAGAACAAACGTAAAATATATTTATTGGTGGTGTTTTATATTTAAGATAAGTTTATTGTAAATATAATATTTAATCTAAAAAGTCTATAAATAATTCCAAGCTTGACATGTGTTTTTTTATTATTTAAAAAATAATGACATTTTGATTATTATGTTAAATATGACAGTTAATTGTGTATTATATATCAATTTATTGTGACAAATATTAGTTACTAGCTTGTGTCATATATTATTCATTTGTTGGATATATGCACTTAAAAAGACACAAATAGTTATTATTTTTATATAACGATACTATGCTTGTTTTAAAGATAAAAAAGCCGTTTGCTATTATGGTGTAATTTTTTTATAAAATTAATATTATATATAAAATTTATGAACGTTTAAAAAATATAAAATTTAAAAGGTAAAAAATCTTCACACCTAAAAAGAAAATTATATAAAACACTAAATTAATTTGAAGCTGGTCTGCTCTATATTTACAAAAAAGTTAACTAAATATTAATAAACTTTAGTTTATCATAAATTATAAATTTTTTAATTGTCACCACTTTTGTAAAAAAACACAACATATTTATTCAACAAATCTTGTCATTTACATAAAGATTTTAATCACAACATAATATACTTTAAAAGATACTAACCAATTTACACTAGTGTGCAAGAAACTGGAATAAACAATTTAAGGTTATCACTTAAATCTAGTTTCCGGAGAGAGATCCTAAACTTAATTACAAATCTTTTTTTATAATATCTTCACTATGAAGAAAATGCAAAAATTATATATAAACAAATCAGGCTACTTGTGACAAGAATAAATACCTATCGTGTACATGTCACATGTCGTCGGCATAGTCACATGTCGTCGGCATAGTCACAATCGTCATTTTTTCGTCGTGATAGATTTAACCTAAGGCGACGATATGTCTTCGCAATAGATCAAGTATAGCCCAATATCTAGGGAACTCTACAGCGACAACTTGTTGTCGCGATAGGTGACCTATAGCAACAACATTATGTTGCCGCCATAGGACTGGTCGCTATAGACCTTAATTCTTGTAGTGTGAAAACACTTTAATTAAAAAAGCCTTTTAAAATTAATGTTAACTTTTTTTCAAATTATATTTAAAAGTTAATATTACAAAAATATAAACAAGTTTAAAATTATACTCAATATAATTATAAAAATGGGGAGATTGAAATTGTATAAATTTTTATATGCACTAAAGGATTAACTATGTTTAAATGAATAGTTATTTTTGGGGCTCGATGTCTGTAACGATAAATATTTTTTCATCCGAGACCAAATATTGTTTTAGTTTTAGGCATGGCAAGTTGTTGCCCATCGAAGACAAGCGTTTCTATTGGATATACTTTTGTTTTGGTGGTTACTTGCAGAGAGTTCTAAGGGCAGTGATAATATGATCGACATCCTTTCTATTGCTTGATTACTTGTGATGTGTTATTTTTTTTGAAACTAATGTTATGGAAAAATGAATAGTGTGTTGTCATGATGTGGTATTTGATTTGACACTAGTTTGTTTTATCTTAGTAAATAAATGGGTCCAGTTGTAAGCAAGTATTAAATACATTTAGACTATCCCCATCGCAAGCCCGTGGGTCGTTCGTCGCCGATGTGGACGGCGTATGCCGGAAGGGCAGCAATGGGGGAGGAGGAAGGATGGAAGCGGATCCGTGGGGAAGGGCGGTGAGAAGGAAGGGTTGGTGGGCCCCACCACCATAAATAATAATTTAAATTAAAATGTTTTTCATTAAAAATTTTAAAATCTTTTGATTAAAATAAAAATATAAGTATAAAATTTTAATTAAAATGAGTTAATTATATAAAAATATTTTATTTTTTTTCATTTTTAGTATTAAAGTAATTAGTTTGAGTTAGTTAAATAATAATTTAAAATTAGTTAATTAAATAATAATTTGAGTATAATATTTTTTTACATTTATAGTATTAATTATATTTTAAATTTTTTTAGATTCATAACGACTACCTTTTTTTGTTTTTTTTCATAACGGCTACTTTTTTTTGTTTTTTCATAACGACTATTTTATTGTTTTTTTCCATAACGGCTAGTTTTTTTTTTGTTTTATTCATTACGGCTAGTTTTTTGTTTTATTCATAACGGCTAGTCTTTTTTATTTTATTCATAACAGCTAGTTTACCTATTATAAATATGTTTTATTCAGTTGAGAGTTTTTCTCAAATCATACTTCATCCTCTTTCAAACATTATAACTCTCTTCTAAACACAATTCAAAATTCAATTCTCAATGGATCTAAGAGATTCATTCTCTTTCACACAAATGTTAAATGGTGAAACCAATGAAGAATACCCACATCAGCAACCCAGGTTCTCCCAATATCAACACCCTGGGTTCTCCCAACTCCCACAACCCGGGGGATTCTCATATCTTCAACAATCTCGGGGATTCCCACATATTCAACAACCTGGGGCATTCCCATATGTTCAACAACCTGCCTTCTCATAATTTCCACAAGTCGGAGGATTCTCATATCTTCAACAATCTCAGTCTTCGTTGGAAGACTATCAACAATATCAAGCATGGCTTAAACATAAAGAGCTTCAAAAAGTGCAACAAACACAACCACAATCACATAATGAACAACTAATTGATGAAGCACCTTCATCACCCAAAAACACACCAGCAAAGAAGAAAGGGAAAGGAAAAGGAAAAGAAAAAACTGAGAAGTCTATTCATATCAAGTGGGCAGCTGATGATGAAGTCTTGTTGGCTAAGGCTTATGTAGCCATTTATGAAGACCCACTAATTAATGTTGTATTAGTTTAATTCTTTATTTTAATCTAATTTTAGTTAATTAATGAATTTTTTTCTAACGGCTAGTTTTTTTTATCTTTTTTCTAATGGCTAGTTTTATTTTCTTTTTTCTAACGGCTAGTTTTATTGTCTTTTTTCTAACGGCTAGTTTTATTGTCTTTTTTCTAACGGCTAGTTTTATTGTCTTTTTTCCAACGGCTAGTTTTTTCTTGTTTGTATAAATACCACAATGTACACCACAATCACTACAACACTTCACTTATTTTCCACACGAATACTTTGAATCCAAAATTCTAAAATGAGCACTGATGATGATAGAATACCCATGAATATTCCTCAAATGCTCATACAAGAATTTCAAAATCTTATTTCCGATGATATCGAAGAGCTTGCTAATAGATTGTTTGAGCTTGACCAAGAAGAAGAGGGAAGTTCTTCCCGGCAATGTAAGAAGCGCAAAGAGATAGATAGAGATTGTAAGGATGTAGACGCACGATTGTGGAATGATTACTTTGCTCCAAAGCCAGTGTACGATGAGAGTTTTTTCAGAAGACGGTTCAGGATGCGCATTGGTCTTTTTAATCGCATCGTCACAGATTTATCTGAACCAGGTAAATCAGAGCACTGGAAATATTTTACACAAAGATATAATGATGTAGGTAAAAAATGTCTGTCACCAAGACAAAAATGCACAAGTGTCATTCGTCAATTGGCATATGGCACAACAGCTGACCAATGTAATGAATACTTACGCATTGGTGAAAGTACTGCTATGGAATGTCTACAAAGGTTTTGCAGGTCTATCGTGGAAATTTATTCATCTGTGTATTTAAGAAGACCAACCTAATATGATGTTGACCGGTTAGTAGTTGAACATGAAACCCATCATGGGTTTCCTGGAATGCTTGGAAGCATTGATTGTATGCATTGGAGTTGGAGAAACTGTCCAACTGCATGGAAAGTTCAATATACTCGTGGTGATCATGGGCATCCCACCATTATGCTAGAAGCGGTTGTATCACATGACATTTGGATTTGGCATGAATTCTTTGGAGTAGCTGGATCAAACATTGATATCAATGTGCTTAATCAATCTCCAGTTTTTAATCAAATCTTAGAGGGGAATGCACCACAATGTAATTTTACAGTGAATGGGCATAACTACACCACGGGGTATTATCTTGCAGATGGTATTTATCCAGAATGGGCAACAATTGTAAAGAGTTTTACATATCTACCGGAGAATAATCTGAAAATGAAATGGTACATAAAACGTCAAGAGTCTGCAAAAAAGGATGTAAAAAGAGCATTCGGTGTTCTTCAAGCTAGGTGGAAATGATACGATCCCCAACAAGATCCTCGAACTTACCGGTATTAGGTGATATAATGCATGCATGTATTATATTACATAATATGATTGTAGAAGATGAAGGAGGTTCTATAACTAATTGGTCGCGTGAAGAGCAAGAACTAGAGCCAGAAAGTTACAATAATGATGCACCACCATCATTTCAAATACACCTACAGAGATTTACAAGCTTACGTAACCAGGACACACACCATGTATTGCGGAATGATCTAATAGAACATCTCTTGGCGAATAGGGGATTAGAGAGTAGTTTTATTGTTATTTCTATCTATTAATTTTGTATCGTCGTTTTCATTTTATTGTTTTACGTTGTTGTTTTTATTTTATTTTAATTAAATATATTTGCAATCATTTAAATATCTTTATTTAAAGTAAACTAATAAAGAAAATATGAGGTGGAAAAATAAAGGTGTTTGTGGAAAGGATAGTGTTGGGGGTAAAAAGTGTTTGTGGGAAAAATGAGTGAAAATGAGTGGAAAACTAATGTGGCATGCTGATTAGGACTGTTTGTGGGAAGGATGGGTTATAGCGTTGGGAACAGTCTTATTATGCACATATTGGTAGTTATAAGTCGTAATAGTCTTCATCATCCTTACCATGCATATTTATGTAGTTTTTTCTTTCTCAAATTACTGTTTCTAAAAAAATTATGGATCCTAATATAGGAACCCCCCTTGTGATAAATATACACCCACCTATACGTCATGTATGGGTCCATACGCAGTGTATAGGTCTCCCCCATAAATGCCAAATATTTCACGTCACATCAGAAGCTATCGTGGAGGCTATACGCGTCGTATAGGGCCATACGCCACGTATAGCCTTTTTAGACGACAAATCTGGCCAAGTCAAATCAGTCATTCAACATGGCTATATACCGCGTATGGACCCATACGTGGCGTATAGCCCTGGGTCGTATGGGTATGGGGTTTAGGTCGAGCGACACCTATACGCCGCGTATGGGGTCATAAGCGGCGTATAGGTTTCGGTGGACCTACACCCCACAGCCATACGACCCAGGGCTATATGTCGCATATGGGTCCACACGCGGCATATAGCCATGCTGAATGACTGATTTGACGTGACCAGTTTTGTCGTCTGAAAAGGGTATACGCGGAGTATGGCCCTATACGACGCGTATAACTTTGATTTCAAATTATTTTGACGCGACTTAAGATTCCTTTTGTTAATATATAAATGCAGCGGATATCAAATCAATGCGCTGGTATTTAAAATTTATTCGTTTGTTTTGGAGGAAACGTTTGATACTTTCAGTAATTGATAGTAATCATAACGTTTAATCTTCACAAAAACATATTATCAGAGGAAATTAGTATTATGTGGTTCAACATTTTCTTCTGGCACATAATTACTCGGTAAACATTTGATTCTTATTTCACTACGTATTTACATACATATATACATAATTTTCAAGATTTTTTATCATAACTGACTAGTATCGTGGAACCCAAGTTAGTTGAAATTATTATTAAATAATAAAGACATTTATGTGTACGTAAGTATGTATATAAATGAAAATAAGAGTTATAGTTTAGCTGAAAAATTATTTTGAAGAAATAGTTGAACCACAAAGCCCTATTTTCTTCAAAAAAATCACACTTGTTGTATAGTGCAATACGCTACGTGAAATGTTGCTTTATAGTACGACTGACAGCTATACACAAGGTATTGCCCCATACGCCGCGTATAAGTGTCAACTAACAACCTATACGTAGTGTATAGTACCATACGCTACGTATAGGTGTTGGACATACTATAAATGCGTTTTGTACATGGTACGAATGTACGTAGCATATGGGCCCTTACGCCATATGCGTGGCAAACCTATACGTGGTGAATGAGTCCATACGCTATGTATAGGTGACAACTAACCACCTATACGTGGCGTATGGGTCCATACGCCACGTATAGGTACGATCGAATTTGAAATGACACAAGATTCATTTTCAAATATATATGAACGCATTCAATATCTTTCTAAATTGTGAAAATTCAAATGTATGTTTCTCGCAAAATATCATAGTTTTTTATTCGTTCATTATGTCGTTTTAGGATGGTAACTATTTGTTTGGTGAATATTCAAGCGTTTCGTACGTGGTTGATAGTAATCAAGATGATTCGTACGTTCAATCTGCTTACGAAACACGATTGCCAGATTTAAACCAATATTATGTTCCCGATGATGAATTTGAGTTTTGCCGAGAATAAAATTACGACCCGCAACAAAGTAATATAAACTATCTCTCGAGTGATGAAAATCAAAACACGAAAGTATCGTGTAAAGTCTCAAGAATTTTTATCACTCGATTAGCTAGTCTGTTGGGCTGTTAATAGGGGACGTGATCATGGTTACGTTATTATTATTCGAAGATCAAAGAAAAAAGGTCAGGTCGTAAAGGTGTGGCTTATCTATGATCGTGGTGGTGAACTCACAAGTAAAGTAACACTTAGACGATCTGGTAGCAAAAAAATCGGATGTCATTTTAAATTAGTAGGGATATACGACAACAAACGTCGTTCGTGGAAATAAGAGGCGAGAAGTGACATCCATATCCATCCAGGTAGCCTTCAACCGGTGCCATCCTCAGCATCAATAATTACCTGCCAACTATTATGCATAAAATTCATCTTCGTTGAGCGAGTTCTAGTTTTATAAATAATATAAGAAAATATAAACTTTATCCTTTATATAATGACCACGCATACATCATAATACAAAACATTTCTTGCATCATAATAAGTATGTTCTTTATCTTTCTTTCTTTCATTATCTTTCACTTTCATCATAAACGAGATTGCAAAAAGCAAGAGCTCCATGTTGATCGACAACAAATGTTGATCCCTGTCACTACACATGAAAACGATAGCTAACCCCTGACAGTTGATCCACACCGCAAGGCACATAGCCCGCTCATGAATACAGATTCATCATCATAAATCAGACTCACATAAGTGAAGTCGATCATAGTGCTTGCAAGACTTTCCATCATCAAATGGGCCCGGGGGAAACATTCATTAAAAGTTTCGCTTTTCATTAATATAATCTTCCACTTTAATATATAATACTTAACTTATTTAGTACACAGCATACCAAGTACTAGTCGTCATAAAACATAACCGACCCTCTGCAGGACAGCGGGGGTTCGGGGGCGGCAGCCCCTGACAGCGGGGTCCTAGGGCAGCAGCCCCTAGTGGGGTCTAAGGGGCAACACCCCTGGCTGGGGCCGGGCTCCTGTTAAAACATTTCCTTATAGAAAATCGATCTTCCTGTTAAAACCTCTTAAAATCTTGGTCATTTAAAAACATATATTTAATATGCATAATAGCCCCAAAACATGGAAAAACTTATAAATAGGGGATCTAGAGCTCATCTGTACTCGGTGAGTAGCTTCTCAATGAAGCTTATAAAGAAAGGGTTGCACTGCACAGCCTGCAGATAAGTTAACACTCAAAGGAGTTAATTTCTGCCTAATTTCGCTGCTAATTTCGTTGCAAGATCAGCAGTTTTGCTACTAGTTTCGCCAGCAGTTTCACTGCTAGTTTCGCCAGCAGTTTTGCAAGCAGTTTCGCTACCAGTTTCGCCCAACTTTCATTGGAAAACCATGTCTGCGAAACTATAGTTTCGCAGGAAGATCCACAGTTTCGCTGAACGAACAACTAATTTCGCTGGATGAACACCCAGTTTCGCAGAACGGGCTGAAAAATATGAACCAGCCCGTTTTAAACCCAAAATCATAACTTTTTACGTCCAATCTCTTAGTTTATCATCCATGAGGCTAAATCTAAGCTTTATACATATTTTCATACTTAAAAATGTGACCTTTATGCGATTCTTTGCAACTTTTCAAAACCCAAAACACTAGAATCCGGGTTTGATCTACAGAAGGGTTTAGAGGTCGATTCTTACTAGATTTGTTGCTCCTTTCTTGAGGTTTGATGCTCCAACACCCAGATCTTCAATCCCTTGACCTTTGAAGCTCCAAATATTGAGTTTCCTTCACTTTCTCTCTCTAATTTCTCTCTCTATGAATTTTGGGAGCTAGGGTTGCAAATGATGGAGATGGAGGCTGCTTTGGGTGGGTTAAAGGGTTGATTATGGGCCTTAATCACTTAGGCTCTTGCCTATAAACCCAATTTAGCCCATAACCCTTTTCCTTCTTTTACTAAATACCCATTAATTAAGCCCATTATCCTTAATGACTCGTTTTGACTTTTCGGGGTGTTACACGGTGAAACACCAATGCAAGTTTTAGAAAACCTTTTACCTTCTAAAAGGTATGCAACGTTTAGGGGGTGAGCTATACGTTGTTATGGCACCATACGTGGGTACCCTATACTTGGTGTATAGGGCTATACGTGGCGTATAGGGCTATACGCAACGTATAGGGCTATACGCGGTGTACAGGAGTGAGTCGTTTTTGTTTTTAAAAACCGTTGTATTTATATTCGTTTTCTTATGCTGATATGTCTTCCGATTCAGAGGTTGAGGCTGTCGTTGATGTTATTGCCGATCATCCTTGGCTAAAGTTTGAGTTCGGGTCCATTGAGCACGCGAAGTGCTCAAAATTTGTTCGTATGAAGATCGGTCATCAAAAGGCAGTCGATTGGAAGGTGATGGCCGAGCTCAGAGAGCGCGATAGACTTGTTGGTATTATCGGAGATGATACGCCATGAAGTCATTTATTTGAGATCGTGGTCTTACCTTCTTACCGGGAGCTAACGATGGAGTTTTTATCCACCTTTACTTATATTTTTCCTAGTGAGATGGAGGAGGACAATCAACGTTCCGAGATCTCATTTATGCTATGTGGACATTCACGTTAGATGTCCATTGAGCAATTTGTTGTTATCTCGGTACTTTATTTTGAATTGGAGACTATTACCCCTCTATTCACCAAGGGTATTACTGAGATTGAGGAGACTTGATTGAGAAATTGGTGGCCTCAGATTGTCGGATGTCCGTTTCAGAGGACTAAGGGCAGGGTCACTGGCATTAGAGATCCTCTCATTCGTTACTTGCATCGCATGATCACCACATCCATCACGGGAGGTGGCAAGAGTCGGGAGTGATGTATAACTCCCACTTATTTTACTTATATTGTTTGCTTACGGGGACCATGTGCAACCTGGCAAGATGTTTGGCGGATCGTATTATCGTCACCTTGAGTGAGGAGTGGTGTACGGCGGCGCGTACATCACAGTGATTGCACGTTGCCTTGGTTATCTTCCTCGCCATCTTGCTAACATATCTCCACCGATCGAGCCGATGAGACTAAATTATCGTACGTTATTCGACATGCGTATTATACGCCAGTTTTCGGGTGGCATACGATTCTCTCTTTGACCCGGTGAGATCTAGCAGTTGGCACCTGTTTAGCAACTCGACGTTGATGATCCACAACAGCAACATGAGCATATTCCGCATGATTAGCTGCCACACGACTAGCAGCCGCATGACCAGCCGTCAACACATCAGCCGCCACCTCAGCCACAATTCCTCGGCATATTTATAGAGATGGGAGGTTGCCTACACATATGGAGACATTTTATGCGGGAGATTTCTATGAGTTTATGGGATCAGAGTCGTCAGCTCGATCGAGTTGAGGATCTTATGGATTGGCACGTTCAGCTTGAGATTACACGAGCCCATGCTACTGGTATTGATCCTCCAGACTATCCACCGCATCGACATTACCCAGATTCATCGTAGTTTTAATATTATTAATTGTAAATTTTATTTTGTTATGTATTTAACAACTTCGTTATTTATATAATCATATAATGTTTGTCTTATATGTTTTATTGTTTAATTAAGATTTAAAATTGTCGGTTAATAAGTTACAAAACATAACTTTTACGCAAAATCTAAAGCTTAACGTGCAAATATAGTTGACACCATAACCTCTACGAAAAAATTTTATGAAAAAAATATATGTAATAATAACAGAATAACTTATACCCCGCGTATGGGTCCATACGCGGGGTATAGCTTCATCATGCTATTCAGCCAGCTTAAGAAAAAGAATTTGGAAGCTATATGTGACGTATGGTACCATACGCGGCGTATAAGCACCATCCACCGTCTGACATTCAATCAACACTTGAGTGCCCTATACGTATTGGTCCATACGCTACGTATAGAGTGGATTGTTAGGGAATGTTTTTATTCCTTGTACGCCGCAAATGGATCCATACATCGCGTATAGGGAATGAAAATATCACCTGACAATCCACCCTATATGCGGTGTATGAACTCATACAAATGTATTGGGTACCCTATCATTTTGCCATCAATGATCGAGAGACCAATTGACCTTCCCTCACTAATGATTGCTTTCAATTTCTTATCAGAATTAAAGTCGTAGTTGTTAATAGAAGGTATTAATTTAAAGCACAAGTTTGGAAATTAGTTTGGAAATTAGTATATATGTATGATTAGATTCGGTAAACCCGTTATTACATGGCTTGAATAAAAAAATATTAATATAATAAAACTTATTGATTGTAAAATAATATTTTAAGATATGATATTACTAAAATTACGTATGAGAAATTGACTATAACTAAAAAAAGTGATATATTTTGTTTTAATTTTTTCCAAAAAAATAAACATTTTTTTCTAAAACAAACCATATAAAAACATCAGTTTTAAAACTTTTCTTATTATAACTCCTAAA